>JADWOT020001012.1:0-30445 GCA_036345935.2 Taenia hydatigena | reverse complement strand
ATCGGCGTATCTATCAGGCGAATGTGTGGTGTCTTCAGCTTAAACCAACGGAAAAACACCAAGGTACGCGAGAGGGAAGGTGACAGAGAGGTTAAGCAGCCCAGTTTGCTAAGCCAACTAAGGGAAAGTCTCCAATTACATTTGCGATATGAAGCCTAACATAGAAATAAGAAGCATATGCACTGATGCCATGGCTCCATAATTGTCCTTCAAGCTCTTCATTTCTTGTACGTACGTTGTATCAATGGGTCCAAGGTAGAAAGCAAATTAAGCTCATCAAAGAGTTAAACATGTACTTATAGCTAGAGACATAACGAAGAGATTGGAAGTGGTAGTTAAAAAATGACGGCGGATAATGTTCTTCCTGTGATGATGATTGTAATGTCCCCCCATAAATGAAGCCAGTAGGATCCGTCAACATAGCGGTAACACTTCGATCATTACCGGTAAGATACCTCTCGTTTAACAGCAAAGCGGATTACATTTGAACTTCCCTCTGCACTCTGACCACTAACTGTCTCAGTATTTAACAACGCTGATCTACCTTGGGACGGTAACCGCGACATGAAACCTGAGGGTTCAGCTGGACAAACTCCAACCCTCTTTAGCAAATATCAAATCAATCGGGAAGTGTGAAATCGGCCTAACCATCACACAAGACGTACGTCAGCACTTGGCAGTCGAGGGAAGATTGATGCTACCCAGGTCTTGTGTCAACGCATGCTGTCCTCACAAAAGCAAATATATTGTGGCCCGCTAAAGGCACTGTGTAAGCATATGGGAACAGCTGCGATGCCAATTGAAAGGCTTCACACCAGAAGCCATCCAAGGTTCAAGCGAATGGCCACGCTGTCCACAAGGAGTACAAGGGAGCTTCACAGCCTCAATAATTACTCTATGCATCAGTCTAGTGGGTGTGTGAAGGTAATTGTATCTCACCTAATCCATTCTCAAGCAAAATTTACTAGTTACATTTTTTTCACACACTTTGTAACAAGTAGGAGTTGGGTCCGAGTGAGGAAAAGTAGGGTCGTTAGGTAAAATCGGTATTTAAATTGGCAGTGGGATTCGCATGGTCAATTTGCTATGTTTTTGTGGGACTGTGGACGCCTGCTAATCGGTGGGCCTCCACTTCCCGTTGCCTCTGCTGTTCAGCCGAGTGTTTTCTAGGCAATTTATTAAGTAAAGGCCTCCTTTTTGCAGCTTGCATCAGCTATATTAATTGAACGACCCCACAATGATTGTAATGAATCACCTTTCACTTATCTTCTCATTATGGCAATAACGAAGTCTCTAAAACAATGACCCTTCTTTGTAGCCAATCGTGATATCATTACTTGTTTAAAAGAACTGCTATTTTGTTCGAAGAAGAGGGGTTGAGTAGCTTTATGTAGATTTAAACACCTTGAGTAGAAAAGGAAAAGGAAAAGTCAAGACCCCTTTTTCAATTTCCGTCTGCGCAACGATCCTGAAACATCTGCGTCGCGTCGGTGGACCACCCTACCCTTAGTTGCTCTGCACATCGACATCGCGCACCTTAAGGTTCTTCTTGGGGAAAGCCTCCGGGTGCTACACTTACCTCAACACTTCGCCAAAGCACCAACAGCTTTGGATTTAAGTTATTGTTTATCAAGAGAAAGTCAATTTAAGCCAGAGTCGGGTATGAGTTGGGCTTCACATTTACGAATCCGGCATTACGTAATAGTTTCATCACTAACGAAAACGATAGAATTTCGCATTCTCCCTATTCCGACAGCCCTATTCAAACAATCAGTCATGCGGCGAACCCCTGCAGCTGTTTGCATGAGCACTTGTAGTCTGGACTCTGATAACACTGATAAAGTGGCTGCCACCTCATCGTTACATTTATTTGACTCCAACGTCTCTCCTAAAAAAGAGATGAGACAGAAGAGTCAGACAAACATAAATCCCTTCACACCAAAACAACCACTGGGTGCTTCTGACCTGAGCAGATTCATCTATCGCGCAGCAGGTTGACACAACTTTAATTATTTTAAGATAACCAAAGATGTTTTTGAATGAAACAAAGTGAGTGATAAAGGTCCAATATATTGAATGGATGCCCTCGAGGAGGCATAAGCTAGAAAGTAGCACTTTTGGTGAGCGACTTACTTCTATACATCAGCACAACCAGTCCGCTTCCCAGTCATTTAACATATCCTGACTACCATTGTCCAGTCTCAAGGCTGGACATGCGTCCACTTGCGACAAATGAAGAGGACGAGGATGAGACAGTGAGTGTTGAGATCGTGTGTCCTACAACAATATGGTATGGTTTCCTTTGCTTGACTGTTCACGCCTGTTTTAAAGAGACGGTGCTGTCTTGTACACCTTCGGAATGTTGCGGATTAACTGTAGAAACTCAGGGGTTAACTGACTTGACAGAGGCAAAAGTGAATGCGAGGTTGTTTGCTGATATGTATTACAAAAAACGTTTGGTTAGAAAGCAACAGGCTATTGTCACTTTGAGGACGACTAAGTTGGGCCTGTTACAGACGCTTGAGGCTCATGGGGTAAGTACGTCGACAGCTCAACGATGCGTTCTACCAGATGTGGTATAGATACCTCGGATGACTTCCTGACTTGGTGGAATGGCCGTGGGCTATTTTACTTCCCTCCTCTTTCAACAGCTGGACGGACGTAAGACGTCCAAGTGTCATGGAGAGGCACAATGTCAGCTACGTCAATGGAATGAGCTAGTCAAAAGACCAGGACGATATCCACAAAGGGCTGCCTATGAAATGGGTCACGAGAGGGTAAACAGGCAGCATCAGAATGGCCAAATGACTGTTGAAAGATGTCTATGGGCTGCAATGCCACTCTGATATAAAGCTGACCTTATTTGCATATGGATATTATCTGCTCACGATTTAATTTTGTTAGTTTTAAAATTTTTTTGTTACACACGAATCAGACCACAGACAGCTTTTAGTGAAAATCAAATGAAGGTAGCACTTACAACCGGTCGATTTGATCGAGGAGCGGGACAAGTTAGTTGGCGAGGACGAGGATAATGTGCCTTCACACCCACACACACACAAGCACACACACGTTCCTGCCTGTTAGCGTTGGACGCCAATTAAGGCCACTCTCCAACTGAACAAAAGTGAAAGTGGACAATGCCGCACACACAAACTTGGGCAAACAAATAGACACACGTAGATACATAGCGAGAACGGAGCAGGCTGTCCAGAGCATAAGCGCACATTCTTACTCATTATTGTACAGCGTCGGGTAAAGGGATTCTCTACAGGGAAAAAAGGATTGAGAGCTGAGATAGGCACGTGGGGATGCGACTAGTTTGCGACTTTGCTCTGGAAAGGGTAAGCGAAGGAGGAGTAGAAGTAGGATACGGAATTGAGGCGAAGTGGAGTAGGACAAAATAAAGTGACAGAACGAAAAATAAAATAGAGGGTTGATGGTGATTCAATTAAAGCACTGCTAAAACAAGAATTGATTTCCAAGTAGAGCTTGATTGAGTCAGCTTTAATCCAACCTGTGCTAGTTTGATTTCAATTATGAATCTGTGCATTATTTAACCATGTCAAAATCGAGACTGGGACCAGTGAAGGGATGAAAGGAAGCCTACGAGGAGGGTGCTGGCAGATGATGCGGTAGAAGGAAAAGGCAAGAGAAGAGTAGAGGAGGCAGAGGTGAGAGACGTTCTCGTGACACTAAAGTGGAGAAATAAAGGTAAGGAGCCAAGTTGGTGGGTGTACTCACTCCTCATTTTGAATTAGTTGCATGCAAAGAACAAGCAGTTTGGCACAATGCAAGACGCAATACGTTTAAGCTTGTAGAGCGTAGTGAGCGACAAAGGAGACACTCACCGAAGATGGGTTGGAGTGTGGCATGGGAAATGGGACTTAGATAAGGGAGCTCCTCTCCATCTATTTCGAAGACGTCACCGGGCCCACTTCCAGTCTGAGTGCCTCTATCCTAATGTCTGCAAGAATGAGACGACCACTTGGCATGAATTTGCGTCAAGTTGATTCGATGGGCCAAACTTGAGTGTTGCAGCTGGCTCAAATGGTAACGTATAGGGTGCCTTGCTCAAGCTTGTCATAATCTAGCCTCGATTGTCAATCTTGTCTATCCCGATTTAATCCATATTAGCCACATCTGGTCAAGTCTGGACTTGCGTACCGTTCTACAGTGCTTTCGCAGTAGGACATGAATATTAGGCAAGTTAATTTACACCAGCAGGCCTCCTAAAGCTGTTGCTTATCTGAGGATTCAGAGCATATTTGAGACATGGAAAGCAAGTGTGCAGGGCAGAATGTTGATATAAGAAATCGGCGACCAACCCCCAAAGAATGCTACCGATTTAAGGAAAAGAACTTCTTATGATGAGCAACCTAATTCTTTGCTTAGACAATATTGTTCCATGCGCCTCTTTGATAGGAGTAAAGCAACAGGAATGCTTAGCCGGAAGAGAATAGAGGTGATAGAAAATAAGGCATAGAGGTGAGAAGTCGTGAATATGGAGCTGCAGTGCAGTGTTCTTTACTTCTTTCCTAATTTCTTCCATCCTTTCCTACACTGATTCACTTGCCCAATCATCTAGCCATGTGATAGTGATTTACAAGTCAAATAGCTTAATAAAAAGAGCTTCATTTGTTTTGAATAACACACTAGAAAAGGCGGCAATATTGAAGCGATGCAAGCGAATGAAGTGAGGGATGAGATTGGCACACGATTGGGTCGTGGATACGAAGGGGAAGCAAGAGCAGGCGCGGAAAGAGCGGATTATCTGCATGGTGCCTTTGATAAGACATCGTAAAACAAACCATGCTTTTTAAAAATGCATTGCCTAATTTGCCCTCTTCGAACTTACTTCCTTTATCCCATATTCTCACACATCTGCATCGTCACTGTTGGAATTCGAACTACTTTATCTTTGTCCTAAGTGCACAACCATGCCATTATTTTTCATTTTCCTTTATTACCGTACTCTCTTAGCCCTCCTCGCTAATATAGTTAATTTGCACTTCGATTGCACCGACATTGCCTGATTTTATAGCAAGACCTGCTGCAAGGAGTTACCTAAGAAATTAGGCTGCCAAATCTCAAATCTGGGCAAGTCGAGATCAAAACAGAAGAACAAAGCGCATCCCAAGACATGTAAAGTCCCAGCTTTCCTTGTCACGATAGACACCCTTCACCTGGACCAGTAATTTGTTCATAGGCTGTTGTCGCAAAACAATTTGCTATCCATACAACTTATCGTGTGAGAAAGACAGGAGATTCAAGGAAACCCATGTAGTACTTTGTTTGTTAGAACTGCCGGATTCTGTCAAGGACACAGAGGTGGCCGCACTGCCCTAGCTGCGTGGGCTGGCCTCCGGGCCATGCCAGCAGCCTATTTCCCTCTGTCCGGTGAATATATGTATTCTACCCTGCCACTTTGCCTTCTTTTGCCTTAAGGGAGCCTCGGGACGCTACAACCAACATCATCATTTAAGATCAGGCTCCTTCCATAACTTTACCACCTCTTCTGAGCAAATGAGCCCTTGTTAATAAAATTAGTCTGAGGGGAATATTGTGGAAGCGTGCAGCAGGTATTTGAGCGGTAGCAACACCACGATTTGTTAGGCCGGGTCAGATTTGGCTCATCAGCTACGAGAAGTCGACAAGGGGCTAGACTATGAACCCTGGTGTGTAGTTTGACTGACTATTGCAAGCGTCTTCACTGCTTGCGAAGTCCTGTAGGTGGGTGGTGGGTCGGTGCGCAGCGGTTTTATTGTCTGATAGGTGGATTCTTCTTCTTTGCCACCTTCCCTCCCCGCATTGCTCACGACTAGTTGTTGAAAGAAGTGAAAGTTGGTTCGACAATGGTTAGGAGAAGGGTGGCCTTCTTCCTTCCAAGTCACTTCTAGGAACTTGCTCACGACTCTTTAATTAACGCGTTTTTGCAACGTTTTCTTATGAAACAACATCACTGTCTTATTGATTATGCGGAGGAGTGCTTTTATTAACAAAATGAATGCAGACGGGTGCCTCTTCTCTGCTTCTCCTCCTCCTCGGCCTCTTTTTGCAATCCCCCTCATCTGTGTGCAACCCCCTACCCTAGCCAATATCCGGTCAAATAATTACCTCGGAGTGCAACTCCTACTGAGCGTCGAACAGTAGCAATATCATTCCGCCTCCAAAACATCCCAGCAGTAGAGACCGTCAGCAGGTAGACACCGCATGGTATAAGAGATTTGCGACAGCAATCATCCTCCTTCTCCTCCATCTGAACCCTTGTTGGTGACACACCAAGGAGGCATGCAAACTACTTCGTGACACAGTAGTTGCCGCTCCTAGGAACATTTTGTTTAGAATGCACACCGTTTGTAAATTGGAACCTTACCTTCTTGTAGTGGGGGTTGTGCTGATGGCAGTTTGAGTAGGCATGCATGCATGTATACATTTTCATCTCACTCATCTTGGAAGTAAAGGAGGATGAAAAAACTCACAATGGGAAGCAGTGCCCCTTTGACGACGTAGGAAGGGGCGGTGGCTCACGTGGTGACGCAGTGTGCTGAGAAGGTAGCACCACCGCATTTGCCGTGATGGAGAAGGAAGAGGGTATCGCAAACTGCACAACACGCTACGCCTAAAACGATGTTTTCTAAAGGCAGTTTCACGAATTTCTCTCTGTGCAATATTTCTCAGTTAGCGAGCTCTGCACGGTTAGCGGCAACTTATCCTGCTTAAACTCTTGAGCTTAATAAAGATGTGCACCCTACCTCCGTCTTTCTCCCCACAGGTCTTCACTTCCACTTCCAAAGATGAGATGCTGACTGGAAGCATACCTACTTATCCTCACCCTCCTCATCTTCCTTTTCTTTCTATTCCTTTTCCTCTTCTTCTAGTGTAGTTTACAGTCACTTGGTTTAGTAGCAGTTTCCAGCACCCCTCACCAGATGTGCCAACATTCAGATACGCCATACTTCACAAGGGGCATAGTCTGATTTCAGTCTTCTATATGCACGCAAGTAACGCAACAACCTAAAGTATACGCATACAGGTAATTCAAGAGAGACGAGGCTATAATCCTAGCTCCTTTCAACCTCAAATGCTTTTCCAACTTCACCGCACAAACAACGACTTTGTGATGGCAACGGCTATAGCGACCCGAGGTTCCCTAGAAGGCAGAAGAAGACAGAATACTAGGGTGGAATGTATATATATTTAACGAGCAGAGGGAAACAAGCTGCTGATACGAACCGGAGGCCAGCCTACGCAGCTAGGGCAATATGACCACCTCTGTGACCCTGACCGATAACGGTAGTTCAACCAAGCAAAGTACTACAATAGCACTTAAAATCAAGCCAAATAACGTGCTGTGATACCCGACCAAAGTATTTTATAAAATTGAACTAAGTATTGTATTACTCATGTGCACGATTTTGACTTACCAAGGCAGAATGTTTGTAGACATTTTGTTCAATTAATACGTCTATTGTCTCTTTAAGATATTGTCTGCACATTTGAGGAGGAGAACTGGAACCCAGTCCAGCAAAGGCTCACCATAATTTTACTTGCCTTCTGCAATATTTTAACACCCTTCCAAGTGCTCACTAGTGCGTTGCTTGGCTCTTCAACCGACCTCTAACCCAATTTAAGGACTTTATTTGTAGCGTCCCGAGGCTTCCTCGAAAGCAAAAGAAGGTTGAATGCTAAAGTAGAATATATATATTCACCGGACAGAGGGAAAAAGGCTGCTGGCATGGCCCGGAGGCCAGCCCACGCAGCTAGGGCAATATGGCCACCTCCGTGACCTTGACAGAAACCGGCAGTTCTAAAAAAGTACTACATTATTATTGCGTCATTATGTGCGGTAGACTTCCAAGACAAGTGTTTCCGATGCAATCCTTGTCTAGACCCACGCTTATATCTTTTATAAATGGATAGAAACGTTTCTCTTTAATGCCCTTCGTAGCTCTACGTGAATGATTTTAGGATTTTGAGGTTTTCGTATTCCTCATTCGCTTAAATTTGCCCTTTGGATCACATATTTTCCTACTTCACTTAAATCTTACTATTATGAGATGAACTAACCCAATTCTTTAGTGCATTTGACAGCGCATATTTATTATGCATTACTAGTGTGCCCTTATTTGTCACAGGTTATACGTACAACTTTAATTTTCCATTATCAAATTTTATCCTTTAAGGTTGTCGGTCGTCTGGCGGCGTTGTAAAGGCCATGACGATCGTTTGCCTGTGTATAATGACTCAAGTCTGCTAGACAATGTAAGTTGCAGTTAAAAGTTATGTAAAAGCCGTGAAGAAATTAAAGCCGCACTAAATCACAAACAAAAGTACGTTGCCCTAGGCCTTAAAAACCAACTTGGAAACAAACACCAGGCTTGACGACCGTCAAAACAAACGCTAAATCACCATTCAAATTGCAAAGCTAATAGCTAAGGACTCTTGCAATCTTATTTTAACGCGTTTTAAATCTAGAAATTGCTGCTAGTTTTGCCACTTACGTTTGCCAAGAAATTTATTTTGATTGAATTGCTACTTTGTAAACCTATCACTCAAAACAAAAGCTAGGAATTTTAAGTAGTTTTTTGCTTGTATAAGTGCACAGAAATAAGACGTTGATTTGTTTTATCGAACAGCATTAAAATGGTCAACTAGATTTGTGCGCGAAGTACGTGAGCAGTGTTTGTTTTGGCGGTCATTATTTTCGGTTAATGGGACTTAATTGGCTCGAACAAGTTGGGAGGCGGTAAGCATTTGGCATTTTTTACTGTTTTTAGTTTGCTATGTGTTATTAGGTCACTTTCATGTCGATTGGCTTCCTTCGCACGCCTACTTGCTAGAGTAAACTCGAGTGCTTCATAATGGGAATGCTAAGACGTTTTTGCTTTCCAGCTGCAAATTCCACTCACGTACATTGTTCGCCGTGCAACACTTTAAGTAACAAACAACCTCGTTTTGGCAATTTGTCAACCTGTTTGCTTTTAATGACTGTGGATTTTGATTAATGAGTCGTAATTTTGTTGAGAAGTGTTTTAACTTTGCTAAGTGCTTCGCCCATGCTCATTTTTTTCGCTGGAAAGTATTCATTATATGCCTTCTTGTCCATACCTTTGAACCGTGCATTTGTTAGGTCGGATATTGATGTTGCCGTTAAAAATTTATGCTTTGCGAAAAATGGAGGCATTATGAGGGTGCAATGGATGCGAATCTCGGCTTGACTATCGCTTCCCAAGTAAGCGACAGCTTCCTCAGGTAAGATTGAATTCCAAATACTGTTGGTACCTATTCATTGTTTTCTTGCTATTAGGCATTCATTACACCTGCATGCCTTTCGATCCATTCCCTTCATCCGCTTACATACTAGATAGACGTTGAAGAGGTAGGTGTAGATCCTGTCAAGACTTCTTTTGCCAAGAATGGCGACATTATCTGTCAGCAATGAGTGCGGCTCCCGCCTTCGCTATCACTTCACTCGTTCCTCGGGTAAGATTGGATTGCTGTGAGTGGATTTTCGCCGTCGATTTTGTATAGCTACAGATTCTACTTGCGTTCTCATTTAGGGTAAAAGCAAGCTTTTATCATTCATCTGTGGATCCTTTCACAGTCCATGTGGAATAAAAGGTGCGTTATTGTCATTGCTATGGATCCGTGTTGGCGGATCGCACATACATATATGGAGGGCGTAAGACACTTGGGAACTTCGCCGCTCATTGACTTGGAGACCAGGGTTTTTTGTGCTGGTGTGATCTTTGCAAAACGTGTTGCGTGGAGGGCATCGGTGATGGCTTAATGGTGGGCTCAGCTTTGACTGCATGAGTTGGTGTCTGGGCGAAGTGGGTGCAGCAGAAGCGGAGGAAGGAGTGACTATTGGGAAGCATTTGCATCACTAGGCAGATTGTACTTTGCAGCAGTCTTAAATGTTTGCTTGTTAAGGTGTTTTCTCCTATCATTAGTTATGTTCGGAGACGTTAACTTTGCAGCTTATTGGACATTCACGCATCGGCTCTTCCATTGTTTGCTTTTTTCTTTTCGGATGCTACAGAATTACTGTGGTGCGGCAACATTTGATGAGTCTGTGGAATGGTAGGCAGTACGAGCTCGTGGAGTCATTGGCGGAGGCGTCCTCGTCTCGGTTGTGCAATGTGGATGTCGGGATGGACGATAGCGGTGTGTGTTGGATGGCATGGCGGTAGGTGTGACGGAGGTGAGAAGGGCGTGGGCGCATGCTCAATAGACTAACTGGAGTGTAACACTGATGGGCTGGGTGCGGAGGGGCGAATTTATTTTTCACGTTGATGAGTTGCTCTGGTGATTGTGTTAACACCTAAAAGATGGAGAGGGCGAGAAGGAGAGGTGTTCCAGAGATTTTTTTCGAGCGTACCGTAGGTGCCCTTCTTTTCGTGAATTGGGGTGTGTGTGCGTTTGTGTGTGTGCATTTCTTACTGTCTGCTAGTTGTTTTGTCGCACGTAAATCTACGCGTATTGATATTTTCAAGGTTGTCTAGGGCTCGTTTTTAGTTCCATAAACGTGTGTGTGTATGTATAGGGATCCTTTTTTTGTTAATGAGGTTCTAGGGGGAAAACTTGACGTGTTTTGGTTGGTTGTTGGATGGCGACGCTCTTTCGCGTTCGTCCTCTGTGCTGAACAATGGAGTAAAATGGATTGATTGGAGTAGGTAGGTAGGTGGGATGTTATTTGAATAAGGAGGGAATGGTGTTGTGGTGGTGAATGAGGCCCCGCTTGGTGGGAGAGAAGCCGAGGAGCAGAGCTTACCAAGCACTTGGCTTTACATGGTACTAAAGTGCTCGCGGGTCCAAAGTACGACGAAAGGGAATTTACACTTCCTCTGTCGCATTATTATGTGGTAGGCATGGGGACCTGAGTGAGTGGCACTAGGCGTCAATTTTGAAGGCAAAACTTTTAAGCGCAGTATTTATGTGCTGTAATAGTCAGTCTCTGACCAGCATTGGCTGCCTCGCCACCATCGCCGCCATTGTTCGTAACGCTGATTACGTGACGCTCCTCAACTTCGTCGTCAATTGCGGACTCGTCAGGCTGCCTGTCACCAATAACATGCATCGTTTTCGACGGTGGCAGCGATGGCATGGGGGAATGTGGGCGTAGAAGTCGATCCATGGGAAGCCACTGGGACTACACAATGGGCCTTTGAACTCGTCATTGTCGACGGCGACAACTGTGGTGTTAAAGCAATTATTTGCGAAGCAGTGAATGCACTTGAGAGTTCCCTGGCTCTTCCTCCTCCTCATTGTGGACTATTCCTTCATGCAGGACATAAGCAGGCAGGCAGCGGTGCGGCTGTGTGCTTGAAGGAGGGCCCAACATCATGGAAGAATGAGTGCGGCGTGTGTGGCTGCGTAAACGCCAAGCAGGCGGGCGAGAGTGAAGGGAGAGGAGAACGGTATCCTGGTAAGTACTCACCCGTGGGACAGTGTATGTTGTACAAGTTGAGTGAGATCCTATCATAGGCTTAAAATTACACCACTTTTGCTTGTTCTGCTTGTTTATTTTTTCAACTCAAGGTAGTAGTAAGATTTTGAGGCCTTTTGGCAGTAACAACAACAACGGTATGGCGTGAGACGAAGCTGATTTGAGGCTATATTATTAGGAGCCTTCATACGATGCATTGGTTTTTCACGACGTCCATATATGTGAGCGTTGAGCGGGGTGACTTATTACTAGGTTGTGCCTGTTAATTATCAGGGAAAGGAGGAGGAGGAAGCGAGGGGGCTCCACGATTTGTTGTCGTACCTGCTTCCGTCCATTGTAGCATTCATAGTTCACGCCATATGGAAATGTTCTAACACCTACCAATTGTTTTGTCCACATCTCATTGCCATGTTTATAGCCATCACTCGCTTAATATTTTACCTGTGACTCTGCATAGGTGCACCACTGATCAGATGCGAAAACAAAGTTTGAACTTTAAAGACTGGAAGAAAGGCATTCGATAAGGACAGTACCTAACACGGGGCCGGTAAGACGAAGGATTTGTGCAATGCTTTATTATTGAAATAAGACAATCGCACACCTAGTGATGAAAGTTTCGTCGAAATCCCCCAGAGGAGAAAGGGGATATAGTGACTCGAGCATCCCAAGTTCGCAATAAAGTCCGTTAGCTCTGACCCATCTGTCCAAAGGATTTTGAGGCAGAAGACGAGGAGACAAACGGGAAGCGCGCTATATCTCTATCCATCGTGTAATAATTGTGTCGACAGAGGCCACCTTTTCACTGCCCATAAGGACTGTATCAATGTTCTGTTATCTAAGTTAATAAGTTTATAACAGAGTATATAGTCTGCTTGAGGGTAGCAATTCAATTCTCACATGTGGTGCATAATGTTCTGATATCCTTTCCCAGAATAAATACAGCTTTCTACAATAGGATGCAATTTTGTAGCTGTATATCAATTGTCAACTAATCAATTTCCGAATATGAACTGCACTTTGTTTGCATATACTCGCAAAGATAAATTTTAGCAGTTGTCCTAAGGCCAAGCTTGATGGTGTGTTTTGCGTATATTCAAAAACTCTTGAGGGTGAAAGATATTTGCTTGGCAGGGGCCCTTCAAGTTTGGCAGCTTCAATGTCATCGGTCGTGTTTGGCATACTGTCTTACGATGTGGTGGGCACGTTGCGTGTTTTAATTGCGGCATTATTTTGGCCGGATAAGCTTTATTAGTTCAAGAAGGGAAGAAACTGTATCATTTTAGGCCTCACGTAAGGTCAATGATGGTCCGAGCCTTAAGGGTGACAAGAATGTACTTGTCTGTGGTGGATCATCTAGTGTGCTGCAAGGGATTGCTGAAAAAAATGCCGAATTTGAAGTTGGAGTTCTGCCTTGCTCTCTATTCCTGTCTAGAAGTTGGTGTGATCTATGCTGCGTCTCAATGGATTCGTCGTATATCCTTTTCCGAAGTCGATTCACAAATGCAATGTGACGACTACATTTTCCAAATTGTTACAATAACCATACCGGTCGAATTTGTCGTGCTGATTGGCCGCAGATATGGCTGCAGTGCCCCTACGAAAGAGTGGTAGTTGAATATTTTCTTCACTATAACTCCAGTAGACGCGATCCGAACAAGCCTAGGCCAAAGTCGTAAGGATTCTGCTGCGACCGCGACGTCAGCGTGCGGCCCACTCTATCGTCGCCCAGCGTATCAATCCGCCGCTTTGATTGGCATTGTTTTTTTAAGCCTCAGTTTGTTCCTGCAGATTCGAGGATGTTACTCAAATGAAGTATTTGGTGACGCAGGTGATAGGTGGATGCAAACATCGAATTTTACCGCGCATAGTGGGAACGACTGAACAAAAGAAGCAGCACATCAGCTGTGTTTCCTTTAAATCTGCAAAGGACGGGTATTTCTTTGAGGCTGTGTCACCGTCGAGAGGCATTTTTATAATCAGCATTCGCTGATGGAATTTTGTTGAAACTGTTGGAGGACTGCGAAGTAGGGTGCAAGTGGTGTCGCGTCGTGACTCCTGCGCTGTGGAGTGGTAGGCGGAAGGGCCATGTAAACGAGTGTGATGGCTATGGATGCATGGAGGAAGTGACTTGCCGATTGATAGGTACGTATAAATGCACGTTTATCCACATTTGTAACGTCTCTATTTATGCATGCTCTTTGCTTTTTTGCACTTTCATGAGGTGTGGCGCCTTGGTGCGAGGTGTAGTCCTTTACATCGGCCACAGTCACTGTGTATTTTATGGGAATCCAATGCTGGCTTAGGAGTAACTGTATCTCTTCTTTCCCATTTCCTACTCGTTCCACTTGTTTGTTGTCATCATTTGTTTGGGTGTCTTAACCCAGCAGTGGTATGCTTTAATCGTTGACAGTTCTAACTTTTGTGCTCATTGACATCTGGTCATGCCGTTAGCTGCATTTATCCATTTCGCGCATCTTGTTATCGCTTTTCGCTTATTTTATTCTAACCTAACCGTGAAAGGTCGCGCGTTTAGCGGGTTTGAATAAATATGCATATACTTTTTGAGAATTTTAATTGGAACAAGTTGTTAGTGTTCATTACAAACCATGCTAAATTCGTAGTTACCATATTGAGTGTACTGGATGCTGACAGGTAGAATATGGTAATTCGCTTCATAGCAGATTAGTGTTTTCTGTCGAAGTCGGAACAGTAAAACGGGCACAACGTGCAGTTGCACGAAGTGAGTAGACTCCAATGTACTTGTGGTTAGAAAGCTTGCTGTTGCTTTACTTCTTCTCATTGTTTTGTGGAGTTGAGGAGGACTATCACGTAATTTAATGCCCATTTTTACGCGCGCTCAAATTTTACTGAATTTCAGGCAATTTCGTCGGTCCTTCTGCTGATGTTATTTGTAAGTGAGAAGAAAGGCAGGAAATAGGGAACGAGTTTGATTCCTTAGTGTTCCTCGTGTAAATTACGGAACTGTGCACGTTTGTCGTTGTCAAAAAGGCATCTCGAGATACCTGCATTCGCAATACTTATGGATAGAATAGTTATTCGAAGCGTATTGTCTCGGTAATGACTTGGAAGGCAACCCACTGATTTCCCCGGTTTGTTCACTTCTGCTGTAGCAGTGTACAAGGTCCGGTGTGGTCTTCGCCACCCTTGTCTTAGTCGTGGTAGTAAGCGGACACAGGCAAAATTGCAGGTTTGGCGTCTCCCTTAAGTTAGCCAGATTGGTATTCTTGACGGCCAATAGTTGGTGGGCGTCCCCCAAGACACAGGCAAATGTGGATTGGCAAGCTTTAGGCTTCGTCTTTTTGGTTACTCACGCTCTTTTCACTTATCTGTTGATTGGGTCATTTGGTTGGTAGAGGTTTGGGTAGATAAACAGGCGAAGGCGAGGAGATCTGCTTAATTTGTTGTCCATGGACATGTCCGGGGAGTTATCTTCACCAGCTTTACTTCAGGGGTCTGAGGTGTGGCGTTGGAAGGTTTATACAATCCTGCCTGATATGAGTGGTCGTGCCGCCTCATCTGCATTAGAACATTTGACTGTCGGAGGTGCTAAAATTAACACCTCTCTGACGCCCTCACGACGCATTTTTCTGTGTGCATTGCTTCATCTTGATTGCATTATTGCTGCTAAGAATGCTTAGGATGGAAGTTGCTCACAGTGGAAAGGAATGGGATGCTTTGCCGTGTCAGCTGTCTTCTTTACGTACGGTACTTGTTCCATTGTTTTAAGCACACACACACACATGGCAGGTCTATTGTACATACTGTTGATTGACTGAGTGCTGTCATGCGTGTGTCCGATGCAGTGGAGCTGTAGGTGCACTGGGTAGTTTGAGGGGGAGGGAGAGGGGGGTGCCACCGGCATTGACATGCCCAAGGTATGGGGGCAAGTGGTGCGCGCGGGCCTCCAACCCTGTATTCCAGAACTTGACGATAATGCGACGCAGACATGAACAAAGGCCTGGTGTGATCTAGTTTGCACCGTAGCTCTGCGAAATTACTTGGCTTTGTGTCTGTCGCACCAGTGCTTTTTTGCGGTGCGCCGCCTTTCCTATGGTATGTGTGTGGCAATGGTGGGAACGTGGATGGGGCAGTCGTTGCATGTAGCGTCTTGTGCCCGCCTTTCCTTCTGATCATGGTATCCTTTTCTTCCATCACACCTATAATGGGTGTTGTTTCGATCCGATTACTTTGCGAATCATTTTATTATTTCTTTGCATCGCTGTTCCTTTTTATTCACTTGTTCGGTCATTTAGTAGAGATGTAGAGGTAGGGTCTAGGTGAGGCGGTAAAGCTAGTGTTGACTGTTCATTGACTTTTTACGTCATTGCGTTTATCTCAATCTCTTCATCCGCCGATTTACCTACATACCCGCCTATCTTTTGATTTTTTCCGACTATCCATCTGTTCGCCCGGTACTTTTCTCGACTTTTAAAACGTGTGGCGGTAAATTTGGGCTGCATGCGGTAGGCACATGAGACTGACCGAGACGGACCTGTCCATAGTGTTCATGCAAAGGATTAAAGTAGTGGACAATGCAAAGCTAGGATGTTAAAATGCACCTTAGTCAAGCGAATGCAAAGCTACTGGGGGAGGTGAAAACACAAGTTTTACGCTGGTGGATTACTCTGTTAGGCGATTGAAGGTAAGGGAGGTGGGCAGGTGCCAAGTACTGTGGCTGCAAGAATGTAGGTGCTGCCGACGATGGGATGCATTAATGCTGAGAGGTTAGCTAGACCGCACTAGCCACCCATGGACGTCGAAGTGAAGTGGGCCGTGTCAGTGCAGAGCTGTGCTGATGGCTGTCCGTGTGCTCCTGAATCCACCTTCCTACGAAGCGCGGGGAATAATTACTCTAACGAGTAAGTATATTATCTGTTGCACAAGACTTGATCTTCAAGTATTGGATTGCGCAAGACGGTGTTGGCTGGTTGGTTGTTCAAAATCATCCGACGCATGCAATGGAGTTGCGTGCCTCAACGCCGATGCGGACTAATCCACATGGAGACGGGATCCATGACCGGCTATCAATATTGTCAATCTATATCTCTTTTAGGGGTCGCATTATTAACCGGTCAGTGTCCTATCCACAGGGTTGCAGGACTCATTCGGGGATCATTGCGTCGAACCGTGTTCACCGCGGTAGGCATGAGGCTCACCATCGAGTGCTTGACTCGTAGTGTTTTACAATTGACTTCTGCGTTGTTGCTTCTTCCCACTGTGCCATTGTTCTTGTTTTTTGCTGGTAGGCATGAAGTTAGTCATTTCTTTTAGCATGGGAATCTCTCTTATTATCGTTAGAATTATTAACGAATCAATTGTGCTGTGTTCTGCACATTTCATAGGTCTTCTATTTGCCCATGCTTAGCGCTTTGCGAGGTTTTGGTTAAGTAGTCTTTTTTAGGTAATTTTGAGGGCAGCGATTGAAAGTCAACAGTCCGTTATTCTCGTTATTCGGTTAGCACTATCTTTTTGCCAATTCTCTCCATTTTCGCAGTTTTCTCGTAAAACCTATTGTTTTTGAAAAGGAGTTTAAGGGCAATTGCTTGGCGAGGTGAAGTCGCTTTTGCCTTTTGTTCGCTTGCGAAGAGTAGACAACAATCCAGTCACAGACTCGTGGTAGAACGTTGGGGTTTTCGTGTCTCAAATTCAACTATTTTGTGTAAATTTAAGTAAGTTGACTTTATTTATGAAATTGTAAGTTTTGCAATGATTCTGCCAGACCGCCTACTTGTGTTGTTTCATTTGATTACTGCGATTTTTTTTCGTCCGTCTGAAATTTTACCTTTTCACTGCCATTTTCAACTTCGTCCTAGGTCATAGACAACCTATGAATCCAGCGCTTGTCTTCATGCGGTAAGACGAGTGCTTGTGGTCCACATTTTATTGGCGCGAACCATTGGGAAATGTTTGATCCTAATTGCAATTTAGCTGACGACGACCAGAACGCAGCACGTGTGTAGCATGGTGCACAGAAGGGACAGTTTCATGGCTATCGTATCACTTCTGCCTTTTACACATTCCGATTGTGATGGCCTTTTGGGTGGATACAAGATGGGAGAGGATGACTTAATAGGAGGCGCACCTGAAGGCATTGAGTAGTTGTGTCAGGCAGACACTGGGAATTGTGAAGTTTACTTATCAACACTGTGTAAGTGAGCTGAAAACCAACAATTTCGGGATATCCACTGACCGATAGACATCTGCATCTTTCAAGTGTCTGATTGCTGACTAGGTTGACGCCTCCCGCTGGTACGGGTATCCAAGATTGTAGACGCCTCCTTTTACAAGAAACTTTGCCGATCATCTCACCTTAGTGTTCGCAGGCACAGACGCTGGTCTGTGCCATTCTTGATAAATGATGTCTATTCCTTGTATAGCATGGCCTATCTTTTCCTGCTTCTCTTGACACCTCTGCATTATGAATGCTCATGGGGACACAAAGCTAGCACCTCTGTTTAGACCTTATTTCCTTCTTATTTATTGAGGCTTTCCCAAATCCATGCTTGCTGTTTCCGTTTTGCAGGTTCAAATGTCGATGGTGTGTGGATTGAATGCAGACGAGAGGTCCGCTGCCCAAAGCAGATTATAAGTGCAATTCGTCGGTGTGGAAACACCGCTACCATCGTGAAGTCCATGAAAACCACGCGTCGAGAGGGAAATGGGACACTGGAATGATCACCTCTGTCTTCTGGCAGCACTTTAATGTTGAAGAGCACAAACCCTCTAGATCCTGAATCCCCACTGTTCCTGATGTCTACATCTCTCTGTCCAAGCTGTGATGATATCTCCACAGTGCTGTGTGTTCCTGTCCATTTTTATCATTAGCAAATTTAATCATGTTACTCATATTTGTTTCTTTGCAAACAATGGAACGTGGGTGTTGGGTGATTCTGCGCAGTTGGTAATAAATTTGCTTGTTGATCGACGTGTCTGAGGTGTAAGGTGAGATGGTCCACTGTGATATGCCAGAAGAGCCTCCAGATCGTGGTGGGAGTGCAGCAGCCACATTTTGCTACGACCAAGTCATTAAATAAAATTGGTCGTCTGGCGCACCACTTTTGTGTTGATTGGTGAGTGGGTACATGAACTATGCGTAATGGTTTAGGCTGGGTTTTGGCAAGTCTGGGCTGATTTCAATAACAAATTGTAATTACTAGGACAGATTGAGATGGCATGGTGATGTCAACTGAGACTGCTTTTAACATAATCACGGATGTTTTGGGCCAATGGGCTGCCTAAAACTTCACTTGTGTCCACTTCTATATGCCAAAGAAATTCGACGTAAGGGATTGCCGCATTTTTGTTAATGCTGCAAGTGCAATGAATAAATTTTACTGGGTTTGGACACATGCGATTAATTGGTGATAGATTTTATTCGATTAATGTCTATGAATCTTAGTCATTTGGCCCTGCATATCAAATGTTATACATCATGTATCGTTTAAGACCGAAAATAAATGCACTTGAGGTTTATAATTTCTAAGACACAATTCAACCGCTGATTGCGTGTTTTGTTAAGCAACACAAGTCTTTAAGCTAATCAAACCGCTCACCGTTTTGAGGTCGTCAGCGGCAACTGCTTTCCATCTCGTTGGTAAATTGGGTCCTTTGATACACTAAAACGTCATGATTTTGGCAGGAGAAGGCCGTATATTTTAAAAGACTTATCCTACTCACTGGGGATCGCATGGTAAAAATTAGCTTGTGAGGCATGAATTTCATTTGAACTTGTCGCGTCTGACCGGAGCATAATTTGCTAAACATGATTCCTCTTCCTAGCGATCCACGGTTAGAATTCTGCCTTTGTCTGTTTGCCTAAGTTCGGGTATGTTGCATTGTTTACATTTGTTTCCGTCGTTTGGGTAGTCGCCTAAATTGATATCTTACAAAAACAGCTAGATAAAATCAACACTTTCGTCCTGGGCGCAATAAAATCTCTTTTGATCGACCGTTATATGGCTAGTTCTTTGGCCATTCTATCTCAACTCTACATTTCGCTAGCATTCTATTAGTCATCCACCAATTGACTTTATCTAATTGCTTTTTCCTTCCTGTAACTCGACACTCTCAATTATTTCAAACTGAAGTGGGCACGGCACATGAAATTGGCAGGACTCATACACCATGTAAAGAAAATTTGTCTCCTGCAGAGCGCGATGCGTGTGAGTATATGGAGTGCAGTAGGCGACAAAGGAGACAGTCTTCGAAGATGCGTTAGAGTAAGACATGAGAAAGGAGGCGGAGACAAGAGAGAGTGCTTGCCTTTCCATGTGTGCTTTGATCCCTAGTATCTGCAAGAAAGAGAAGATCTCAACTTGCATGACATGCAGTTGCATCGAGTTGATTAGGCAGGCCAAATTAAAATATTAAGGCGGACTTAAATTTAATGCATAAGACGCCTGTGGGGATGGAGCATGCTCGGTAGATGAGAGCTTAAAGACCCGCTTCTAGCTATTGCTATCGAGCTAACGAAGGGGCATTTCTGATGCGTACTCCTACTTCTGTGCTTGGATTAATTGTTGTTCTGCATTACGAAAGGCAATGGTGGTCTATGCGTTTATTCGGCAGGAGTTGGGTAACATGACTATTTAGCTGAATGAGACAGGTCATGATTGGGGTTGATGCGAAGAGATGAGAAGTCGCTGGAATGGAAAGAGTAAGAGTGGAGATGGACAGAAGAGGATTGGAAATAAACGTTGTAGGATGATTCCCCACATTGCTCTGGTGTAGCCTTCTTTACTTCTTTCTATACTTCTACCATCTATTTTTATCAACTGATTCAATCGCTTACTCATCTGAACGCGTGTCTAGGCAAAATTTGAAGATTTTGTCCCAATGACACGTGAACTGCCTAGTCATAGCTCCCTTTCCATGTGATTATGCTGGATATCGAATGTGAAAATATTGAAATGACGCATGTAAGTGAATTCCAGGGGTGAAAGGTGGCACAGGTAGAGGAAGGGGTGTTGGCACCAAAATTCACCCCTAATTTCTATGATAGCTATCTGCTTTCTCCCTTTCAACGTCTCTAAAATGAAGGATTGAAAGGCTTGGAGTGATGAGGAGATGGAGAGGGTTGCGACGGAAGTAAAGGATACAAATACAGCTGGGACAAGAACGAAACGAGGCAGGAGAGAAGCACCGACGAATAACTGAATGGCATGAACGGCAAGGCGGTAAAGCAATGTGAATAAATGTAGGCGTGCAACACGTAGAACAGCATGTCTGACGGTTTGCCGTGTGGTGAACCAATTTAAACCTGACACGTGTAAATCGATTGCAACGCGTGCCGTGTGGTGTCACTCAGTGCCGTCTATGTGTGGACTTTTGACAGAACTACTAGGAGGTGGTTTTGAGGGAGCTGGCGCCACTCACTTCTGTGCTTTCGTGACTTGATTAAGTTATGTGCATTTTAATGCATGCAAAGGAGAAGGAAGAGAATGAGAAGAACCACAGACACTTATGTGCTTTGAATTAAATGCGCTGCCTCGTTGTAACTGCTTGTCCTCGGCTTTTCTTGAGAGGATGCCTGTTATGCATTGGCAACTCACCCCTTGCGATTACTATGGCTCGAACGAAGGTGCGTTTCTGCCGATCACTCTAATTCCATACCAAGGTCCATTGTTGCCTTGCACCAGGGAGTACAATGGTGGCGAGCAAGCATCACCAACCTGGGCGAAGCAACGAAAGAATGATTGGGTACGAGGCGAAAGCGAGAGGTTTTACGGAGGGTATGTAGAGGAAAGGATGGGAAAGGGCAACATGGGGACGTCTCTGCACGGTGCTGGGGCACTGAATTTCTTATTTTTTTCTTTCTGCATGTTCTTAAATTTCTCCATTGGCCCACTTTCCTAGCCATGTATTTAAGTGGAGTATGCAGAAATCAATTTTGTGGAAGGGATATGAATTCCTATCAAACGCTACACTTGAGGACGCTACTCATATCTTTACCCTGATTCGTGAAACACACAAGGATATCAGTTGTGACGAAAATGAGGATAGGGGGAAGGAAGGAAAGATAAAGCAGAGGAGGAGGGGAAGATGGTGGCATAACTTATCCATAATTTTTAAACTTTTAATCTCTTCTGGTCTTCTGACGTTAAAACGGTGAATAGTAGGGTTGGGACATCAGAGAGATTGAGAGGGAAGCAGTGGCGATGGAGGCTGAGAAGCAGACCAAAGGTGAGTAGCTGACAAAGGGGTACTGGAGTACTGACAAAGAATTGGGCGGTGGAAACGATGATAACTTGAAAAGCACGATGAATGTTAGAAGGCGACAGAACGCCGTGTGATTTATTGTTTTTTTTACTTGATTGGTGGTTCGTGGTGTCTAGTGGTTTCTTAGAAGCAAATGTCATTTGCCTCTGTGTTTCTTCACTTCAGCTGACACTCGTGCATCATTGCGCGTGTAACGGAGGCGGAAGATAATACAAAGGACTATTGATACTTGTGTGCCTTTAAATAATTCGCATTATCTCGATTGTCAAACCTTGATTCCTTTTCCGCTATGGCGATTAGATAAGAGTGCGATGGAGAAGCAGCTTAAAAAGTTGTATTTCCCTATTTTTGGCAGCACACGAGTCGGATGTTGGAGTGCTAAGAACTAGCAGCAGCAAATAACAGTGATGACGACACAACCGATAACACTTACATCAATTAAGGGGATTGTGAAGGCTCGCCAAATAAGTGTCACTCACATGGGATAACTAAAAATATGCTTTCGAATCTACCAGAATTACCTTTTCTTCTATTGCATGGACCGTAAAGTTGCGCGATGCATTTCCGATTACTTGCTAACTGAGTGGCTGAAACCCACATCTTCAGATGCCGCCTTTCGAAATAACTCCCTCGCCTTCCATTTACGTTTGCCTTCCCACGCAGACAATTGGTGTAGTAGAGAGCAATATTTCGACCCCGTGCATTTCTTTCGAGTTGAGTACTTGCCTTTCCCTTTTCCTCTGCTTCATTTGTTGGTGTATGGCTCTGTTATCCCCCTCAGTTGGAAAAATACAATAATTACTTAATCATGTTGGAATGTTTCCCCCTTAAAAAATTTAGTTTGGCTTCGGGTTGGTTGCAGCGCCCGGTGGTAGGGCGTCAGTATTATCACCCAGGAAGGTCGATGTGACCGCTGGCTTGAGCAATCCCAAAGTGGAACCAGAAGTCCGCAAGGTACGATTAGGCTCGAGATACTCGTTTCTTCAATCACGTTGTAAGACTTCATCAATTATTCCAGAGAAAGTGTCACATCCACGAAAGGGGGCTCGTGGTGCCACAGTTAATGGTCGCAGCTCCACAGCACCTACACAGGTCAAAGTGGAGCCGGAAAAAACATATTTAGCTGGAAGGTGCCAAGTATCAGCAAAAAAAGCTACAAAACCCAATGCAAATCAACAGCAAATTGGTTAACGTGTTGATGATGAATTCGACTCTCTGGAAGGGTTTCTTGGAGATGTAAACACAAATCCACCCACCGCTGATTTTTGGAGCCTTTTTCACCTGGCTTCAACATTGAATAAAAATTACGCCACTTCAACAGCAGAAATGTTACAGAAATCTAGACTTGACTCTACTATTGTGAAAGGCCGATCCGATTTGGGTTCATATGTTAACGAAAAATACATTGAAGCCGTTCAAGTGACAACTTGATTACTTTACAGCCTTATGGCTCAAGGCGACTTCTAGTGGGATGACAGGGAACAAATGCAGTTTGCAGGCAGACGATGAGGCAAAAGCAGGGCGATCCAAAGTAAAAGCAAATTAAGCATCATAATGCAGAGTGCTACAGACCAACAATTAAAAAAAATATCGTTTAACCCATCCTCCGAAAAAAGAAACAACTGGCATGATTAGGACTCTTGAATCTTATTCATCTGACCCGTTATCTTATATTTCATTGGCTCTTATGGTTTATAAATACGGTAAGTAACTCAGTCATAGAAGCATCGGTGAACTGTGTGATTACAATTTCATCATGTCCAACTTTACAGTAAGAAAACTTTTGGACCTCCCTGATCTTGAGCAAACTCAACACCTGACAACGCTGCAAGCAATTGGTATTTTCAATCAAGCTGATTTGTAACTCAAGCTTTCGTTCTTTTGTTACCATTTTTTGTCCATCGGTTATCATAAGTTGAAGCTGAACTCATTTTCCGTCGTTCCCAGCTGCCCCCTATCTGCAGCTACAGTGGCATATTTGACGCACTTACTGTAGAAGAAGCTCCACATCAATCCTTCTCACTCCTATACAGTGCTTCTCCTCGGTGACATCGCTCTTTTCAACTATCGAGAAGCCATTCTAACGACCATGTTTTTGCATCTAGTCGAGTCAGCAGGGCTGAGGTCAAACAAGACCCAAATGCGTACTCAAAATGGCATAGTCGGTGTAAATAAGCCCCTGACACAAATAAATGTAGGGATGGCAGCTACTTACACGCAGATACGCGTGTTCTTATCTTACTCGTTTTGCTTTTACAGATGAACCGGGTACGGAATGCCCAGTTGTACCCCAGGGAGAGACAAACTCGCATCCCCAACCGTTAGCCTCATCAGCTTTGTTACCAAGCGTACACCAGCAAGTGGAGCGGGCAGCACCTCCTACGTCACAAAAGGTGGAGGAGATGGTCTCTGCACTAGCCCGACCTCCAGTATTTTCAACACCCAATCCCTCTCTTACCCAATCGCCACAGAACAATGATGAAGACCAACACACCCAGCTGAAATCTTTGCCATCAAAATGGCTAAAAGCTGATGAGACTGCTTCCAATGAAGCGGATTTCTTAGAATCAACGCCTGCATTTTCCCCAAGCAGTACTCATTTCGCTAGCCCTTCAAAGTCTGAACTACAACAGACGTCCTGCATCGACATGTCTTTGCCTCCACACCACAATGGAAGCTCAGGTCAGGCTCACTCTACTACCCCGTTGTCGACCTTCTCAACAACGAACCCACTCCTATTTGACACCTCGTCAAAGTTACGTCAGCCGCTGCTGAAACCACAGGTGCAACGGTCGTCCCCATCGCCAAGCACGTGCCGACAACCTTCGGCATACGTTTCTTCAATTCCAGATTTCTTCCTCCTCCAGCAACCTACTGACACCATATCCATGCCTGATTCAGCAAACTGCACTACAACGCCATCCGCAGATCAACCTCAGATACGTCAGACAGTATCTGATGCACAAAGACAAAAGAGCCGTAGAGTCTTCTTCACCCCGTACCAGGTTGCCGAGATGATGAAGTGCTTCAACAGGAAAAAATACCCCAATATGCAGGAGCGCGAAGAACTGGCGCGTCGCATCAACTTGACGGAGGCTCAGGTTGGTCGAGCGATAGGGTTTTAAATGAACTCCTTTAATGGACAGCTATTGGTGTGTAGTGATTAATTGTCTGCGATTGAGTCGTCTAGTCTCTTCAATTTGTGACTTTTCTGTTAGGTTAATAATTGGTTCAGGAATCAGCGCCAAAAAACGAAGAGGGCCGGTAGGAAAATTCCTGATAATGAGGTGACTGTGGCACAGCCGAATGTTCGTGACGGAGAGAGAAGCGTCTCATCAACCGACTCGTGAATTGGTGGCTTCAGTGAAAGCTTCAGAACTACTGAGAGCTCCCATTTCGAAAAGAAGCTTCAACAAATAATAATACGATTGAAGCAATCCACTTCAAGAGAAGGTTATGATGTGTTATCGAGGCAAGGGCAGCAATTTAGTGCGCTGGTGGAGTGGTTCAAAAATCAGCTTGCTGCTGAAATGGATTAAAACAGGATGATGAAAACTAGGATATGAGAAAATATGCAGAGCTGACAAAACGAATTAGTCGCTTCCTCTACGAGGCGTCTGCAGACTGGCCTTAGCTGTCTCTCATTAGCTGTTCCAACTGCTTTGTGGTCCTTATAACATATTTTGGTAGTAGCCGTTTCATAGACCTCGGTTTTTAAGAATAAAAAATTAAATTGGTGTTTTCTTGGAAGGCTATGCGTGAAGCTAAAAGTCACTAAAACAAATGGTTTCGAAGGCACGTCAAGTCAAGCGTTCATATTCAATGCAGATGCAATTCACTCTAACTCGTTTTCAAGCCGTAAAACACATTGAAAACAGCCTGTGGATGGGTGGTAGGCGCCTGCAGCAGGTCATTTTGAAAGGTCAGTTAGTTATTTTTGGTGTACATATGGTCAAACATTTTGGTTGCAAATCATTTGCATCTGCTTCACAGCTCGCATTAAGCTTTATAAGGTTTAAGGTTGGGTGTAGGGCACAGTTCAACATCGCACACAGGTCTTGATTTCGATGGCCAGATTGTAGCTAAAAAGGTCTAGTGGTTAATATGTTAACGAATATGCCATCAGCTTTTAGAAAAATTAACTCACAGATTTAAAAGTATTCATGCACGCAAGAAGGAATGTGGATGTTGCGCCGTCCCATTGGGGACATGGGAGCCTACTCAACTCAGCATCGTCATTTGTCCTCCCCTACATCTTCCTCTCTCTTCCACCGTATCAGAGGTGAGAGTCTACGCAGGGCGATGTATCACATGCACAGGTAGTAATGAGGCTGAACCCATCCTAGCGGCTAACTGTAATGTCTAGCTGAGTTTGGTCCACATTTTGCACAACTTTCAAGATCCACGGGTCCGTTCACTTCTTAAATTGCCTCTTTTGCAGGACGAAATGGCTTGAGCGATACCTTACAATAAACGCCTCAAATTCGTCAAATTAATTTCCTCGCATTTAAGGACGAATCTCAATGCCAGCAGGCAACTCAATGCTGCTTTGATTGGTCCCTTCCTTACCCAAAACACTCATGAATTGGTGTCAACCGAACCCTGTCCAACTAAGCGAAGTTGCAAGAGAGAGAGAAGGACCAAGAGAAAGCGCAAAAAATTCTGTCGAGAGAAAAAAACATTACAGTCTCTCATCATTTTCGCGTTCTTCTTCTTGTAAGGGTAGGATGAACCCAGACACGGAGTATAGAACTTGTTTTACATGACCTCAATCACTAGAATTCTCAATTGATTTTTATCATTCGACTGCAGAAGCTCGATCATTAATCGCGTCTCACTGGAGACGATTAGACCTTTAAAAACGGAAAACGGCAACGATTCAACTCTTGTGCAAAAATTAATCACCTACGAATTAAACGCTCTTAGGGTATAGGACCTGAGGTCACATTGAGTTGTAAGTGAAGTACAGAAGTGGCCTCAATCAGGCATTATCATGCAGCATTGCTAGTTGCTTTCGCAGGGTTAACCGAGACCACAATAAATTAGCGTTCGGCAGCCCACTCTCATGGATCGCCTTCCTTTGGGTCGAGCATATATTGCCTCAGGTCAGCAGTCTTAGGAGAAGTGAAGAACAAAACCGATTTCCGACACGCGACCATTCCGTCTCTCATCACTGTTATCAAGCTAGACGAAACCCAAGCCCCAGCTAAATTAGTAACATAGAACAGTGACGTCGTTTGAAACCTTTTTTGGGCCCACGTTAATGTTAATGGCTAGCGCGATTGATTAGTAACTGTTTTTGCTTTCATCACCAACCGCTTCGTGATGGCTGACCGTGACGCCAGATGTCCGACGTGATCTCCAAATCATACCGCTAAGCTCTAACCCAACTTCTACGCTGTAAATACATTCTCTAACTTTGCTTCATGCTATTGCAGCAGAGATGATATCTGCAATATGCACTGTAGGCCACTAAGTGCGTTGGTAAAAAATAAAGAAGACGGAATGAAGAATAAACGCATTCGGCGTCGCAACATAAAATCTAATGGTTCATCAGAACTAACTCCTACCCTCTGTAGCAAACGTCATATCATTTAGAAGGTATGAAATCTGCATGGCCACCTCACGGGAGACACGTCAGCGCTTGACAGTCAATGTAGGTTTGAAGCTACTTAAGGCATGCGTCAACGCATGCTGCCCTCCCAAAAGCGAATATTTTGTGGTCCTCTGCAGCTATTCTGCAATCATCAGGAGGCAACCGTGGTGTACATTGAGATAGTTTACATCAGGAGCTGTCTAAAGATCAATGGGAAGGTCATGGTGTCCAAAAGGAGTAAAAAGAGCAGCTTCGTCGTCTCAGTAATTACTCTATGCATCAGTCCAGTGGGTATGTATAGGTAGTTGTACCTCACCTAGTCCACTGTTAAGCAGAATTTACAAGTCATGTGTTTGTTCCAATACTTCTTGATAGACAAGCGATCCGTTTGGGAAGACTTGAATTTGAAGGAGGGAAGGTGGCATTGTAAATAAAATTGTCGCCTAGATCGCCAATGGGATTTGCATGAAAGTGTTGCTATGTCGTGCGCAACTGTGGTGAGGTGCCTTTTACTTATCCTGCCGCTATAGCATAACGACACCTCTAAAACACGATGTCCCTCTAAATTCAAAGGTAACAGTTGTACTGGTTAAAAAGCGCCCCTTATTTTTAAGGGGGGAGTTGAGTGGCTCGGTAAACATTTAATGAAACGGTGGTCTGTCTCACATCGAACAGCATTTGACTCAATAAGGAAAAGTCGCAACCAGTAGCTGCTCCATTCTAAATATTTCCTTTTTTTCGTCAATTCTACTGACTTCTGTATTTTATATTTCTTTTGCGGACTAAATCTCTGAGCCGTGCTAGTAGACCCTCCCTCCTCAGCTGCCCTGCACGTCGGCAATGCATCCCTTTTCCTTTGTCTTGGCGAAGATCTTCAGTTGCTGCGCTTGCCTTAACGCTTCGATGAAGCACGAACAGAATGAATAAGCCGAAATTTCTACCTAAACGATGCTTGAGGGTGTCTAAAGTGCTCTATTTTCGTTCTGCACCTCGACCCACTACCGCGCACACATAGATGAACTTCAAAAGTGGTGGCAAGGAGTGTAATGTCTAAGCCAATCAAACAAAGATAGATACACATTGCGTCCTCCATTCTCTTCATGTCTTGCCTTTGTAACTTGAACGGGGATAAATAAAACACCGATTCAACAAATTTGTTTTAATCGCATTCAGAGTAAACACATTACTGCATCCAAAATAATGACAACTAAGAGGTGATAAAAAGGAAATATCTAGCACCTATAACATTGACACCCACTGATGGCTAATATCACATACAGTGGAAGCAAACACATTGAAAGCGCTCAAACAAAACGCATGCAAATGATTGGAACTCAGCATGCGGTGCCAACTTAATGACTTCAGTAGCACGCTGCGAAGACTGAAGAAGGCAATAGACTTCGGTGGCTCTACTTAAGCTTTTCAACCACATACCACTTCACGTGTTCAAATGACAAGTCGCAACGCATTAGAATATTTCTTCTATCAAGCCTTCATTTTTCAGTCTTGAAATTGACTTTCGTATTAATTATTGCTGCCAACGCATGAGGGATGATGTAAGAAAAATGATGGCGAGAGGAGAAGCCCACCATTCATGTGCGCATCTTAAGTTACTGACCGCTAGCTATATCCTTATGATCTGATAATGAGCTTCACAGTCCACCTACATCACGTGACAACTTGTCGGGCAGATCGTGCTAAATCCCCAATCGTGGCGGGGAACGGATTTTGTGCTCCTAACTTCTTCTCTACAGAAAGAAGCTCTTGCAGTGCAATAAGCCACTACTTCGAAGTTCGTTTTTTAGCAATTTTTGCAATAAATTCTCTCTTGAGCCTCTCACTCGACTCGCCCCCTCAAGCCTTGATTAGACATTGTCACTGGCAGGTGGACTAGCAGTCGATGTGGGTTTAAAGCTAATCAACTCACCGCAAGCGCGCCAGAATAGCATCATCTACTGTCACCATTATTCAGTCAGCTGTCAATACACACACACTTACAGAAACCCGTATGAACTAGGTCGGTGAGAAGGACATTTGTTATGCTACCCTCCTTTACATAATTAGACTGCGCGCTCGCCACCTTGTCCTTTAAGGAAGCAACGTTCATCTGGTTGGCCGCTAAAATCAAATAGTTCAATCAGACTGACACACGCTGTGGTAAATTGGTGGGGTAGGGAAGGAAACCACTGCTTGTGGAATCTGCAAGATGAGGAAGTGTATCGGACAGAGGCGTGACTTGGCCTCACGAAGCTAAGGGTGCATGTGATGCAAATGGGACATTACCAATGGATAGGCGAGGTGTGGTTAGGCCATTTATAGGTTTTACCTAAATAAATTTCTTTCTCTCTCTCCTTTGTCCTCCGACTTTTCTTCTTCGCATTCAACCTTGCATGCATCCCATCACCATTCATCTATCCACTGATTTCTTTCTTCATCCCTCCCTCCAACCGATGCCTGCCATTCACTCCCTCCATCATTAAACCCGATTTATACCCCTTTCCCAAAATTTTTTTCAGGTCTGCGATGCTACCAATGCATGCGCTAGTGACTTGCTTCCAGTTTTACATCATCCACAGCAATCTTCTCTCACCACCAACTATGCTTGTTCTTTTGCTCACGCAACTGACCGCAAAAAGTGAACAACCTTTGTCAAGACAGGTAGACAATGAAGAGCCTACACCACATCTGTGCTCTCTTCGCCTTAGTAACAGCTGGGTTAGTTCAAAGTGGACCTGCAGGACACCGCGGACAGGCGCATGACTGACACTTATGGCTAACACTATTGACTTCATGGTAGGTCGTGATGTGAGCATTCCCAATGGTCAATGTCTCCACTTTCCTCCTGCCTCCTCTGCGCGTTCTTTTTTCCTCACCCGACCTCCCACACACCAGTCCACATCCGTTGTCTTGTCTTTTCTGCTCTTCTCTTAATTATCTCCCATGCATTCCAAGTGCATGTGTCTTTCTTCCATGTTGCCTCCTTTACCACCCTCTTCGTCTTCTTTTATGCTCTCTATGTGAATATGTGCTTCAGCCTAATTGACTGGCCTGTCGTTTGAACGTACTGCTAAGCAGCGGGTAGGACAGCAGCGAGACGATGCATACTCTTCACTTACCCACTTCTGATTAATCCTCTTGACATTTGAGATCATTGTCCA
>JADWOT020001011.1:7390-25000 GCA_036345935.2 Taenia hydatigena | reverse complement strand
TCACTTGGAGAAGTTGCACATTTCTACTCTGATTACTGCCTCCGATCACACCGATGTTTGACTCACGTCATCCCCTCGCTTCGTAGGTGGCCACAACACTCTTCTGACAGTTGGATGGCAGTAAGCACACTCATTTATTCTTTGGATGACTTTTAGCCCTATGACCACCTTGGAAGAGCTGTGTGTCTATGGGCATGTTAAAAATGGCCTGAGCGATCGTAGACTCGAAATGGTTTTTGAGACATTGACAGGTTGGAAGCAAAGGCGAATCAAAAGCAGTGTCAACATGAACTTATTCGCAACTTTATGAGAACAATGAATTCCTGACGTCTTTATCTCCATGTGAATGAAGCAGTAACTGCTAATGGAGAGGATGAATGAATTGAGCAATGCTGTCGGATGCATTTGGGGACCAGTTGTGAACTAGCATGTCCGTTTCTCTGGGTTAGCAAGGTATCAGCTTAGTGGTTGCAAGAAACTTGCTAATTCAAAACAAACTTTTGCATATATTTCATGGAAAATCAAATGCGAATATATGAGATGGGAGGAAAATAGAAACTCATCATTTGCTGAGTGTAATTAAACTATGATTAAAGTAGGCGGTGCCACATAGGGGCACAGTTAGTTGTTGGTTTGCATAATTTAAGCCTGTATCACGGGTTCACGTGATGAACGCCTTCATGCAAGCAGCTCTGCAACAATCACTCTCAGATGAATCACGACCACTGGTAGTGTTATCGTAGGAGCGGTTCCCAAAGGTCATTTCCATTCTTTCTGTTAAGGTCGTCACAGATCACCTCAGTCGCAGCATGCGCTCTTCTCGCATCACCTCAAGGCTTGCCATTAAGAAGCAAGGATAATTAAGGCTTGCATTCGTTTTCCGCGGCCACCATTGCACTTCGCGAGTCTTCGCTAGAGCCAATGGTGGGTGCGATGCGAGTGCAGAATATGCACTACCCAAGTGCAGAAGCTCCGGAGACCGTCAGCATGGCCTGCAGTCGATGCTGGCTGGTTAAAGAACAAAAACGCAGACTTCAATGTCCGCGTGAACAAGGCAAAGAGTTGGAAGGCAAATTCAAGTGTCACGTTTACGCGCAGTTAAAGCACGCTATTGAACATTAGTTAGCGAAGGCTTACCACTTGTGCACTGCAGCCAATCACTTGGTTTCTTCAAGGTCACCTAAGATCATTCAACGCAAGCCACGCCTGCAATCATTCACATATTCGCACACACATCTCGTGCCGAATGCAGGAACCACGTTGCCACCCTTTTACAACGCAATCCCTTAACGAAAAGTGGAGATGGTGGTGAGTTCGGATGATAAAGCAGAATTATTTTCTATTCACACACTCGACGTCTTTCGTAAACGTGGCTAGCTTATTGACGAACATAGATTTTATGCTCCGAATTCTAAGCAAAGGATCGGAAAAGTTTTCGGGGCACAGTGATTGGTTCTAGCAGCCAAATTCCCACTTTTTCGAAAGGCAATGACCACTAGACAGGATAGAATGCCAATACAATGGAAACGGTTTTCTACAGAGTACGTGCGTATCACTTCCTTCATTAACTCCCTTTCAGGATAATCAAGGCTGTCATCGACTATGCATACACAAGCAGACTTACAATCGCTTCAGTGAATGCTACGTGGTTGTATCTACTAGCACATAGTCTCGGCTCCAATGGGATGGCTTTTTGATGTGTGAGGTTTCTACGAACGTTGTTGGAGGAGCCTGATTCAGTGTCAAAACTTGTCTGACTTAAGAATCTCTCTAGACAACGAGGCAGAGGTGTGGTCGATAGCCAATGTTACGCTGAATCGTGGATTACTGGAGCTGTGTATTCCGCTGATGGCAGAGCATTTTGAAAATCTGTGCTTGCGAAGGGAGATACTGATGCAGACAAAAGCACAGTACTTCGAGACAATACTGGAAGGCAAACGAATGAAAGACGTGAGTGAAGAGACGAAGTTCCGAGCGATTCGCAATTGGCTAGAAGCAAGTATTTGTGAATGCGACGTAGAGGAAAAGGCAAAGACATTTGGGAAGATGATTTCGCGGATTGAGTTGGCAAGGCTTCCCCCACAGTGTCAAACCGAAAACTGGGCATTTGTGAGGAGGTACTTAGAACTGCTTATTAAAGGCAAGCACTGTGAACGGGTAAATCACGTAAAAGACGTGAGATTTAGAGGTGAGCAATTTCAACAGACAAGTGCATGACTAATAGGCACGCTGACATGGACAAAGGGTGGGGAGCTTCGTGATAAATAAAAGAGATGTAATTGATGAATGAACAGATAAAGTGGGTTAAAGTGAACGTGAAGCTGAGAAATGGATACGAAATGAGCAGATGGATGCCTTTACGCGTGTTTAAAGATTTAATGCGGGATGAGTGGGTGGATTTATTTGGGCATCGTAGGTGCGAAGTAATTGGGCTACTGGCACTATTCTAACTTCTGTGACGAATGCCCATCCGATGTTCCACCGAACCATGGACCCGGCAGAACAGAGATTTTGGTCTGTCTCTAAGGGCTCGTCACCAAGCAAGTAGGTAAATCACTTTTAATATTGAGGTGACCATCCTGCTAAAGAGAAGACTAGCCAATTCGATAAGTGCTCCTATTTTAAGAATAGGATCCCGTTAAACTACCTCTTCTCATATCCTTTATGCTATTTTGTATTTCAACCATATGATAAATTTTTAAAAGCGTTTAGAGAGGTGCTGATGATCTTTGGTTGTAGTACCGTTTTAGATTCTCGGTGTTTAACGCCTATGCCGCAGTTGCAACCGGACAAAACTTTTAATGTTGAAGCTCCTTCCATTAGGGGAGCGACTCTATTAGACTGTGAATTGGTTTTATGGTCTCATTCACTTGCTTTTTAGATAGAGTATGTGTCGTTAGTTGTGGTGGCTCTGAAATTAGTGCATTGTTTGCATATCACCTAAATGGCTCTATTTCCTGCAAGTTTTTTACAACAAAGCTACGCGTAGGTTGTGCTGCCGTGTCAGAAAATGAATCGACCTTCATTTTTTGACAGCTGCTATAATGGAATCCTCCTTCCCACTCGTGAAAAATTAAACATCGCTATTGACAAGTATGTTTAGTAAGGATGGGTCAATGATTAGCATAACAAACTTTAGACCGAGGATTAGTCATCGGTCCCAAAGGAGAGGCAAAGCAGATAAATTACTACTCTTCCAAGAGAATTGCACCGGTTGTGAAATCTTACAACGCCACACTGCATGCTGTCTCCCGACGACCAACATTCCAGTATCAGATGTCTGAACTTACAAGTAGACGGAATAAAATTACAGTAATCGGTGTTAATGTGTAAGTACGTACTCAGTAGGAAACCGGTTCCACTGGATTGCCATTTTAGCCTGTTGAGGTTAAAATCCTCAGTGTAAGTGAAAATTTAACTGCTAGAACCAGTACATGTGCTTCGACACTTTTTCCGTCTTTTGTCCTGGCTTTGGAGCGTAAGACCCATGCTCGTCACCTTACAGAAATTCGTAGATCGATGAGCTTGCCTTGATTACGGAAGATGTCGAATCTGTGAATAGAAAATAACTCTGCTTTATCATTCAAAGACACCACCGCCTCCATTTGTTACTGAAGGATTGCCTTGTAAAAGTGCGGCAAAGTGTTTTCGACGTTTAACACGCGATGTGTATGGAAGAGTGAATAAATGCAAACGTTACCTTGAAGAAACTGAGAGATTGGCTGCAGTGCACAAGTGGTGAGTGACCATGAGCTAACTGATATTTGGTTGTGTTTTTTTTAACTGTGCTTAACTATGACACTTGGATTTGCAAGCCTAATTATTCTTCGTTTCAGAAATGGCAGAGATGGCGACGATTGTTATCATCGCAATGCAACTATGGGCGGCAGTACTGTGGAATAGCCGCTATTGCGTGAGAAGGAAAAAGAAGTGATCAAAAGAATGAAAAATGTAAAAAAAATTGAGAAAATGCAACTTTTAAGGCAAGTGGTAGAGACCGGTAACTGGTTCGAGCATAACTGCTGCTGCTGCTGCTTCTCCCTTAGTTGATGGCGGTTTCGGCTACTTGTAACCGCATTCGCACGCGCTGAACTCTTTGGAGGGCTAGGAGTAGGTGTTAATTTTATGACAAGTTCCACGGATTGATTCGTCAAGACAGCAAATTCCTTTTACGTTTTACGCCTTAAGTGAATAGCGTTGGATCGTCTATAACTTTTGACCCATTATTCATTTGCGGCTGCCACCTACCTCCTTCTTTGCCTTACCTCTTCCTCCTTCCCACCCTTATTCCATATTAATCAGGCACCAAAGGACTTCTCATTTGATTACACGATCCGGTATTGCGCTGTCTCTGCACTTGCGTGGTCATAACATGGGGAATTTCTGAATCAGCTTTATTAAAGAGGGTTCTTAGGAAGAAGTGCGAATGATATGACCATCGCCTCAACTTACCGTAGCGGTGAAATGCCAACTTCTACTCTTGTGGAATGATTAAGTGCAAGTTTTTTCGTGACGCAGCACTTTGACACTTAGCATTATTGGATCGCATGGAGATGGGGTAATGCAGACCAGTTCAGTCATTTTATGAAATGTAGGAGTATGGTATCAAGCAAAAGCGAATTTCCAATGACAAAAATGAGTAAATTTAGAACAAGAGGAGCGGTAGATCTTTCTAGAGCTATGGTGATGGGCAAATTTAAAAATTTCTGGAAGATGATACGACCTAGTTGTCATGAATTCACCCTCGCTTTCTTGACTTTTATGACCACTTCGTTCTCATCCCCATTCGCGGCTGCTCTTTTGACTTCATTAAGTCTTGGTACATTGGAATTTTCTGTCTTCAGCCCCGGCGCAGCCTTACCGATCACCACAGCGACAGTAAAGATGGCATGCAGGGTAAATGTGAAAAGAAATAACAGGTAGTCTCGAGTCGGTAAAGGTCTCATGCTTTACATAGCCCCTACATGATCCTTTGCTGATGTCTCGATGGTTTTGCTATTGCCCAAAATTAATGTTTACTTTTGGACATGGTTGGACAAACAGACTCAGTTTATCCTGCTATCGCTTAGCTAATCACGCAATTAAACCATAAAGCAATGTCACGGAAACTATGAGGATTCGCTTGTAAACTCCTTGATAACTATTGCTTGCTATTTCCAACTGAAATTGCATGTTAACTCACATCATAAAAGTTGAGTGAAGTATTAAGAGTAGTTTTCAATGTCCCGCCTTCTAAATACTGTGTGTACAATTTACAGCCACGCACTAGCTCGATCCTCTGAATTCGGTAGTAGCGTGTGCCAACAAAATCCCGAATGTTACCTGATGAGTCAATCATGCTTAAACTCTATGAAGCTCAGCTTTGCACTTTCCTATTTTACACTTATTAAAGTTTAACAAGTGAGGACATCTAAATGAATGCATGCAGGGAATTGCAACATTTTACCTAAAGTTGGAATAAATTAAAAAATACGGTGCTGGTTTGCTCCAAAGCATATACCTTCTCGAAGGTTTTGGTAGAATTTGGCAGGTGTGGTTTCCACCAACACTTGACAGGTTTGCATGTTCGAGTCGCAAACACTAGCTTTTAGTCAATGTCATCAAGCAACCATGTTTTGGCGTTAGAGAAGCAGGCCTGTTCCAATCTTTTACTCTGCAGTCGATTTTGATGTCACACAGCACATTTGCGTCCATTTCATAATCGGCTAAGAAGGAAAGTGTAATGTATGAGAGAAAACAAAAAGAAGATGCAGTTATCTTACCCTGATGAAGTGTAATCTGGGACGCTCTAGGTGACGACGTTATCTTTGCTATAGGGTGTCACTGTACTTCTCGGAAATAACATTTGTCATATCGTAAATGACTTCTTGCATCCAAAGTCGGTAAGTCAGGGATGCAAACTCCACCTTCTAGCCAAAATCATTCACTTACAAATGTTTGGGGAGGATCTGACATTGCCTCCTACTCGTGACATTTTGACTTGTTCAGACGAAATGTTCAATCAGTTATCCTATAATGTTTGTGGTGCCAAGTCACTATGGGGCACTGGGAAATTTCATTAAACCATAAATGGGGCGAAGAAGCTACCGTGCAGTAGGATTACAAATCGTCCCATTCCATAAAACGCTTAGAAGTGAATCTAATAAAATCCGGTTAGTTGCAAACCGGTGTCATCACCCGAGGTGTCATATAGGCATATGTACCAAGATTCCGTTGCTGGCGGACATTGTGACTCTTGTTGCTGTTGCTTTAATGTCACGTTAATGCGAGGTCCAGTAACTGCATTCTCAATTTGCGGATTCGTGTTTCTCAAAGAATCTTTGTAAGTGGCTCATTTACAACAGCATGTTCTGCTCTGTGGTTAGTTTTGAAGAGGATTTCGAGAAAACAATGGGACAGCCAGCCCTACACATCAAGAGTGCACCCTGAAAATTTGTTTGGTGGTAACAATATTAGTTCACAGCAATAGCCGAGGAATTGGAATCGAGTCTATGCATTCTAGCGGTGAAATTGAACTGCGTTTCTACTTTAGCATGGAGCACTTCGAAATGACTTAGTAGCGAGAAGATCAATAAGCTATTCTAGTACTTTACCTCCTTTGTGGTGAAGAGGATCAATCAGTCGCTGGGACTACACACCTCAACCATCATTTCGGCAAGGTGACGGTAAAAATTGGTCGAATGACAAAGAGTTGTTTAATGTTCACTCCTGCAGAGCCAAGTTGCTTTCAACTGATCGCGTTTTATTCCTCCTACTTTCACTGAACTCAGAATCCTCGCTTTCCACCTACTGACTGACAACACGACTTCTGAAGAACCATCTTCACTGTTGGATTAGTAACCCGATTGCCACTAAAGGAATTTTTGCAGAATGTCGGTTAAGACGTCTTAAAAACTATGCACGATGCAAAATGCTTTCTCCTCTAACCCAGATAAAGAAAATGGTGACCATATTGCGCAGAGTATATTGGCTGCCAAAGCAGCCCATGTTAGCGCTATCGCTGAAGACGAAGAAATGGATTAGAGCCCTATTGACGCAAGGCAGTACCGGCAGCAGCGCCTTAGGACGTCACGGCATCGAGATTAAATGCTGGAACACCAAAAAATTTGTGCTTAGAAATTAATTCAGTAAATGATCAAAGGCACAAATTCAGTCTCTGAGAACGTTTTATTTTATTTGCCTCTCTGGACCGCCAGTGTCATGCTTTCCCTGCGCCTGGCTTGCACCGACATTATAGCCCATGATCAGCGACCAAATTCTTCCGAGGCTAAGGACAATGCTAGAATTGACCTCTCGTCTTTTCCTTTAGCATCCAACCGTGTTGACAAGAAAGTGGAGAACAATCTCTACCATGATCTTGCGATTTTGCGTAATTTGGTAAAATTTTTCATTGGATCAGTCGTAACATTTCCCATCCTCAACATACTTTGCGTGGCCGGATACCCACGTATTATACCGTAAGCGCAGTGTCTGGACTGCGGGCAATACCTGGACTCACACTGTTTTGTCTGTGACATCTGGCCTTAAGTGTTGGTTAGTGTGGACGGAGTCTTTCCACGATGTTCACTAGAATAGCTCAACACTATGATTCATTCTTTGGTTCGATTAAGCAGGTTGTTGGCAAGCGATGTAAAATCGGGAGGTGTACGATTGGTTTTGTATGAATTACTATGATGGATTTAAAGGCCTGTTTGTTTGATGTGACTATTGCCACTGTTGTTATGTAGCCCAAATATACGCAAAATAGTAGTTGTTCGATGGGCTGATTTTCTTTGGATGAAGAAGTTTTCTTCACGCGCGTTGTGCCCATACTAATGGCATTAACAGTTTACCAGTGGCAGGCTATATTGCTCTGTTTTTCACTCTCCACTCACCAATTGTCGGTTTGTTCTGGTAAATAGGGACAAAGGTTGTCTGTTTTTCATGGTAAGGTAGTGATGAGGGCTGTATGTCAGGTGGTTTTGCTTCCAGAGGCATGCATAACTATGAAATCGTGCGGTTATAAGTTCTTGTTCGACAGCCGAAAGTTAGGGTTGACACAGAGTTAAAAAGGGTGCTAATGGTGATGATGACGAAAATTTGACAAAAATTCAATTTCTAAATAGCTGTTTGTGATGGGATAGTGTCTATTAATCTCACAGGAGGACTTATCACCATGGTCAAGGTGACCTCTGGGCACAATAACTGCTCTGAAGTTTTGGTGCTAAAAGCAGATGGGTAAGGGGGCACGGAGCTTAATTCGGCGTTCTAACCATCCACACTCTTATTCCAAAGCAAATGTACAACGTTTCAGAAAAATTAAAAAAAATAATGCTTTTAGGTAAAAAAAGGAATTCTCCGGTTTGAAAGACTAATTTGTTGGCGAATTAAAGCATTGTTTGAAAGTTGGACTTTGTGGTCAGTACATGTGTAAGGCAGAGTCGAATTTTGCATTCACATCGCTAGGCTCAAGGCACTAGGTATGGTAATATTAACATTAGAAAATAAGCTGCAAGTGTCTTTGCGCTTTGTCGTGCCCATTACCCTGAATACTCTTGGCGATATATTTATTATGTGATGTGACCAACGCTTACTGCTTCGTACACTTGATAATTTGCTGTTGGCGGAGGCTACCTGCTACTAGCAGAGTCGAAGAAAACACTACCAGTGATGAGACGAGTGACAACAGTGAGAATTTGAAACAGGATTATTCGTTTCACAATTTCTGATAACGTGGAGAGGGAGCGAATCATGTGGTGATGTCGGAAGTGTGGCTAAAATGCGAAGGATCCGCTTCTCCGTGAGCGTAAAAGAAAGAGCAGGCGATCTTCCTAATAATTTCCTGCTACAATTTACTAGTTGGTGCACCAACATTTTAGTCAATTTAAATGAGGAAATGCTTTCTTTCCTTGAAAGGAAAACTGATTGTTTGTCGATGTTCTTTTCTCAAACGACTTCCTGTCTCTCATCGTGTCAAGCAGGTCCATTGGTTTATGCCATCGTGTAACAGGGAATTGACAGCTGCCATCCAACGACAACAGTAACTCTCACTATCCCGCTTTCGTGGAATTCTGTCCTACCTAAGTGCACCGGCTGTCGCTTTTCATCACCTCTGATGCTGGAAGAGGGTGCGTTGCCTTAAATAACGCTTGACCCCTTCTTCTGCCAATTTTTGACATTTGTTTTGGTCAACTTCGTCTAACATTTGCGTTTTGCGGGAACATTTGTGCATGGCTGCCGCGGACGAGGCGAATGTGTGTTAAGAGTCCTAGGTAGATGTCACCATGATAGAGACGGAGATGTCTTCCGCTGATTTTGCGACCAGGTCAAAATAAAATTATTCCACTTTAAAAGAAAAAGTGAGAGTAAGGAGGCCGAAATGGCTAAAATTAACACGCATATGAGAATACTGCATGGCTTCTATAGTTACACGGGATCCCGAGTTGTAGACAGTCCAGTTCACGCATACCGTGTCAAGGTTGGAAACGTACATTTGGAGGAGCGCAAGTAAGTCAAAGTATACATTATTGCTGATTCCGGTCCTTTATGCCCTATCCTAAAGCAAGGTAGGTTAGGAAAATTAGAGTAGGTGGAGAAAATGAAGAGCTACTCACGTATTTTGCAATGTTTTTGCTTACCACATTTTTCAGTCGCAATCGTAAGGAGGTGTCAGCGAATTGGAATTTATCAAAGTTTGTTCTATTTGAAACGAGAATAGCGAGGGTTATTGAAGGAATAGACTAGGCACACATGTTCAAATGCAGCATAAATTCTATGCACACCAGGAAAACGCGGTAAAGTGAGTCAGTGACCTCGAGCTCTTTACTTCTGTCACCTTTGTGTGTACTAACCCAGATCGGAGTAGCATAATCCCAGTAGCGAAATGGTTTTAAGCAAAGGGATTTGTTTATAATCGCCTGATGAGGAGATTGCGGTCAAATCTCTCACTGTCTCACCATCACAAGCCGCTAATGAGTCAACATGGAGCCAGATTACTCTTGAGCCTTTAAGTGGAACAACTCAGGAGAGAGACTGTGGATACGGAAACAGGATAGCAGTTCACAATGTCTGTGGAATGTGCAACGGAATAGAATTCCGGTTCGTAAGGATGCAAAAAATTGGTAAAACCTACTGTTTGAATGCTGCCAGTCAAAGATATTTACACGCTTGGATTTGCTGTAATGCGACCCAATTCGCATTTTCTTACGGTGAGATGGCAAGGATAAATGCATGCTGGGAGTAGCATATCACTCGATTGAAGACACTGTAATGGCAGCTGTAGTCGTTGTGGCAACCAAAAGTTGATCAACGTTACAGGAAGTTACAACTTCTGTAACATTTAACAAGAAGATTGAGGATGCAAGTCCTCGATGGGACTGACTGTAGAAAAGCGTTGAACTAAGTTTTGGTACTCTGGCCGGTACATATAGCTTACAATCACCGTAAGTGCTGCGAAACGAATTAAGTAGTAAACATTCTATCGCACTAGTCTAACCAGCTTCATCTGTTCGTCAAGTAGCAAGTCGAGTGAAGAGGAAAGAGGAGATGTAGAAAGTTGAGCTTATATTTTTACTATTCTTTTAGAACATAGGGGTTATTATGTAGACGGTTAGGCAGGTACAGTTTTTTGAAATGCACTGTAAGAGATGAGATACTCACATTATCCTGTGCTACGTTAGTGCATGTAAAATGACCTATTCCTACGTCTTCAGCTCACCTAGTGAGGTAGCTGATTACAATTGTCTTTAATAGCATTTGAGGCGGCAACACAAATAGAAGCAGCGGCGACAGATGCAGAGGTGTCAGCGGTGACGATACGAAATAGCATATATTTTGAGAAGCACTGTGAGACTTGCCCAGAAATGACTCATTTCGGATGCCTACCGGTGAGAGAATGTGGCAGAGAAGGAGGCATAAAAGAACGCAGATGCGATTAAGGAGGGAGAAGAGTAGAACGAACTGAGAAAAATCTTGCCTTTCTTATACGTGGCCCAGGAATCACACGAACGTTGATATTTTCGAGGGACGTGTTAGAAAGGCGGATGCTCGTAGAACGTCGGATGTACTTTGTTGTTGTCAACTGTGCAGATTATTACCAATGACACAGGAGGAATCGCAAGAGAGGAAGTCAACACATTTTTTTAGCTTTTAAGCTTAAAAATAAAAAAATACATTAGTACAGTAACCGCTGGTAGTTGTTATATATCAGCTGCTAGCTACTTATAGCACGTCGGTAGATCGAGTTAAAATAATTTATGAAAGGTCCAAATGCAAGTTTCTGCAGTAGCAAGCTTTTAAGCGGAGTTGCCGAAAATTGTTATTGTCTCTCCTGTCTGACGAGTCTCACTAGTATGTGGTGCTCTCGAAGAGCACACCGAACAGCAGAGCACATTTCGCAAGTAGGACCGCTTCAATGCGCAAATCATGGTTGTCGTGGTCTCGTCACATCCTCGTGCGTAGATCACTTCATCAACGAAGGTGCAAGAACCTGAGGAAATCCACTTCACCACATTAGCCTTTGTAGCTTCCGTGCCTTTGACTTGCTCAAAGCCGACTCACCTGTCTATTGACCGACTTCAAGGGCTAGTACAGCAGCTAAAAATACTTTTCTATTAGCTCATTGCATTTAAAACTTGTCCAAAACGCTGCATCAGCATTGAAGGAGCCGGATGAAAAGAGCTGAGTCGTTTGGCATCACGCATCACTGATTTGAACATTTTTTATAAAACGAGCACTAAATGGAGGTCGAGTACCAATTTTACAGGGCACTAATTTGGCCACAGCTTGGAGAGCCTTAAAGCAATGTCTGGACTGGGACGATAATTGGTGCACATATTGAGCTAGAGCCATTTTGTGGTATTGCTAATTGCATCAGTATCCAACGTGAACTACTTTCAGATGGTACTCTGTTTAGGAGAGGAAGCAGAATTTCTTTGATTCACCTGAGCATTAGATGTTGCATCTTCTCACTTAGTCGCATTCGCCCCATGGGTGAAAGTTATCAACTGATCGACATATGGCAACACATTTCAAGATGTGGGTCATCCAAAAAAGACAGATTTTACAGGAGGATCCTTCCGCATGTTAACTGAAGTAAACGTTGCAGTGGAAATCACGATGGATACGGATGCCCGGAACCTGGAGACTCTCTCTTGGTCATTGATAATGTAAAGTTCTTTGACTTCTTCAAAGACTTCGACCGGAAGAAATAGCTTGCTAGTTGAAACCACCTTATCATCCTCCCGCCTTGAAAGCCTCTACAATTCGACCACCTTGACCCTCTGGTGGTCGGTGCTGCCTACAACGCGCACATGCCACTAATAGAGGGACGTCTTCGAGACATCCGTGACAGGCATGGTGTGCGTCGATTGATGGCAATACCGCCAAAAGGATTGATGGCTAAACTAACGGCCGAAAGGATTGATGAACTGTTTGTCTGCTTCGATTTTATAAATCCTAATCCCATCTGCTCATGCTGCGGACATTGCATAGAAGACTAAGTCAGACTGGAGCCCTTAGTCACCAACTTGCGATTTAGTGGTCCAAGTGGTGTCTATTGCTCTTTTTATGTGTATGTGCGGGTTCCTCATCTAGTAGAAATACACGCCTTTCTTAAACTAAACTTTTCCCATTCTGATTACACAGAGATTGTGTGGAGGAAGTTTAAACTTCTTATGAGAAGGTTTAAGGCTCCTAGTATGGAATGCGAGATTCTCTGTGAACTCTGTGTAAATGGAAACAGAGTACTACCGAATAGTGCCACTTCCTGCGCTGACAGCGGCAGCTGTTTCGGAAAACAGAACCCTTTATCAAGGGACGTGCAAAGACAACGCTAACAACTGTCACCCAATCCCACCACAGCGATGCCATGCGTTTCGACTTTGGTGTGCTTTTTTATTAAATTTCGATGAATGGGATTTAGATTCTCACTCAAACCATTAACGTAATCAGGCCATGGAGGTCTATTAAAAGCACGCCGTTAGCTTTGATGTTGTTCAACATCATATTTCTACAATGTGTTCAGTGACCACCTTCGCCCTTTGCGTACGGGTGTTACTTAGTCAACGGTTTTAGTTATTCGACACATCCAACATTTCCTTCATGTCCGACATTCGTAAACTACGTTTATCAATGTAGAGTCTTCAACTACACATTTTTCATACCACCATGCCATGGTATTGGAAGCCTTGTCTTTGCGCAGAAGGAGATCCGGGAGGCGTGGGTTAGTGAGGCTCTTGGTTCGCAGACCTGCTACGGGTGATCAAACGCTAGAGGTTTTGTAGACTTCAAAGAAAGTCGGAGAACTTCCGGCCTAATTCGGTGAATCAAATACTTAAGTTGGAATTTATGTCATAAAGGGTTCGACTACAAAGCATTTCAAAAACATTTATGACGGCAGTACGCACCCGATGTTGTTAGGTAATGGTGTTATTCACAGCAGACAGTAATCCATCCGGAAAAGATACAGTGTAGTTGAAACTAAGGTCCAAACTGTCATCGTCATCGCCCTCGTAAGATGCTCGTGCTAATAAAATCCACTCGTTCCCCTCTTTCTTTACAAGATAAATGTCGTTTTATGACTACGCGTCTTCTTCTTTTGGCATTTAGAGCCAGAAAAATACCTTGATTCGTGAATGAAAAATCTAGTAAGAGCATAATGATACGCTCATTAATATTGTGCCTCAGTGAAGAGAGTACGGGCAAATTATGGCCAGTTGTGATGCATGACCATTTTCCATCATCTTTAAATGGAATGGAGGCAAGGTGGCAGCCTGTCGCTGCAATCACATTCTACAGTTATACCGGACTCATCTCAGTTGTTAAAACGAGCGCCACCTCTGACTTGACATCCATTAATGAAGCAACATATAAGCCAGCAAGCCAGGACGTAATCAAGCAGGCATTCTATTAATGTAGTAATATGGATTTGTCGTTTGAGCTATTAAAAACTTTGCTGAACATTCTGCGCATGACGGAAGGCGAATCTCGAAAAGTATTAATTGAACTGCAGATGAGGTGGTCATTTGGTCTTATCTGCCTTTAATTTGTCTATAGTCAGAGTAGACGGAATCTCTGGTGGCGCGCTTGAGCAAGGCCTACTAACTGACCACAACATGTTTTTTTAGGCACTCACACACGGAAGGCGGATTTTCGTTGACATCATTGTCTCTGGTCCACCCATGTAAAAGGATACTCAGAATCCTCAAGTTCGAACCCGTGTGGGCAGCTTCTACTGATGCCAATGACTCAAAAGTGGGCAGCGCTTTCAATGCTTTGCTGCGAATAATAGATTAAGGTGCAGTATCACTGTCATCGAGCTTAGATTCGCTAACCCTAGGTAGGTCCTCGCATTAGGCTGCAGTCCCGCCCTCTCCTTCCATCTGCTTTCCGCGAAGCCCAGCATCAAAGGAATAAGCAATATGAGTAGAAAAGGTGATAAGAAAGAAGAAACCGGAGCTAGACTATTAATGAGAAAAGGAATTGTTGCAAAGAGTCACTACATTTCCGATGGCATGGACTCCAAATCCAGCCTCTTATCCGCCGACAAGGCAAAGAGCCTCACGAGTAAAGAGGCAACAAAGTTTTGTCGAATAAGCATTTTAATTGCGCTAACTCGGTCATTGTGTTGTCTACTAAATGACACCGAATTGTGTGGACCAACCAAGGCCCCTTCTGAAGATACTTCTTTTAAAATCTTGTCGAATAAGTGCACATATGCACATACATTTTTCACCAGCCTTCGTATTTTTGCCGCAATTTTATACGCCAACCTTTTGGATAGCAGGATTTCATTTTGTTGGTATATAATCCCCTCTTTGCACGCGGTAGTTGATGCATCTTTGCGCAGATGCATATTACTATGATGAACGGTTATTGCCTAAGTAAAAGCTCTGCCTTCCGAACGAGGTAGTTCTACGTTGAGACCACCTTCTTGATTTTATGGGGGATGGACCTTGTGGTATGCTGAAGACAGCGTGATCGTTCTATTCGCTTGTGCTAAGTCTCGTCCATAAGGTTGGTCGAACTGTTTCTGCATTTGTTATGTGATAGGAGTCTGCTTTAAGCTCGTGTGACGATGATTACGCACCCGTTCAAAGGCCGCTAATGAGAAGATTTTCCATAAAATCACCCGGTTCATTATAAGAAATTAAATATGAACACCAAAGGGTTCAAGCAAGTTTATTTAATGGGGTGACTTATTGCAAAAGCTAGGTTTCTTTACAATGCAAATCGATCCTGGCGGATGCAGACCCATCGGACTGCTGGAAGAAGCAACCCATGTGGCCAGAGATTATAAGAGATGATTTTTAAAAGCCATCTACGCCAGCACAAACTCCTTTCTTTATCGAATAGAGATTATGTCGATTATAGGAAGTTAAAAGTAGTAGTGAAAAAGGGATCGTTTCTAAAATTTGCAATGGCAATTTTTAGGGATTTATTCTTGAAGAGCGATATATTGTGCGCGGTTGAAGGTCAGGATACTGACAAGCAGAAGTGGTGGATGCAGATAAAATTCCACAAGTTAGGCTTAGTCCACAAATATTGCACGAATTAACAGGATAATATTCTTGACTTTGCGGCAGGTTATTAATTGTAATGGATTATCTAGAGCCCACAAAATCATCCTGACTACAAAGAAATGTCAGTTTTCAAAGCAAAGAGTCATCTCAATAGGTCATGATGTCTTAACAGATGAGATGGCATCTACTGAAGACCGCACATGAGAGATGAGGGTTCGGACAGCTTCAACAAATCGGGCAGAATATGATGAAGCGTAAAGTGAGATAAAGTGCACACTCTTCTCTGCGTTGATTTAGATTTTCATTAATTTTAAGTTGAGCTCTTAACTAATCGCACCGGTTACTGCCACTAGCGATGCGACTGGAGTCTATAGCCTAATGAAGAAAAAGAAGAATAGGAACGAGTCATCGTCTACGCAAGTGCTAGATTTCGCAAAAAATATGGCAGGATGATACAACGAAGTGTCAATTGATTGCTGTGCTTCTGGTGTTAAGACACCTAAAACATAATATGACAGCAAGGAATTGCACAGAATGGAGCATCAGGTACTAATCGGGTTATAAAAAACACAAGGACCATTGCATGATGGTATAAGAAACTGCAGCATGCCAGCTTTACAGTGCAATATAAGAAATGAGATTCTGCGCGACATTTCAAACGGCGATGTTTGGTAGAGACCACAAGTATGGAAAACTATTGGGTGTTCAAGGGGAAGCATAACGGCGTTGCTCTAGCATAGAGGTGCTTCCTAGCACCCTCTTAAATATCCACATGGAAAGAGGGAAGCTCGACAAGCAGGACGGATGGATGGGTGTGACAAACACGATCGGTACTTTCAGCAAAGAAAGCGACCAATTGAAACCGAGTTTTATGATCTCCGCGGTACACACAGCATTATAAGTGCTGAATAAACAGCCTGGAAACGTATGCTAAGCGCCTTGAACCTGCTTTGTCGAACCCAAGTTGTGTAATGTTTAACATGAATAGTATCCATTTATAACGCAGCAAACTGCATGCTCTAAATCACCGATTCACTTGTTCTTAACTGACGAGTTGAAAGGCGTATCAACAATCCGCCATCACATGAGTTCTCATCTCTTGGTAATTGCTGACACATTGTGACCCACTAAAAATCGCATCAGTCTTTACACCTTCGCCCACCTGCATGTTAGACGGCACCTGCAATGGTCACGAGGAAGACAAGTAAACTGTAGCAATGCTTGATTGAATGAACGAGTGGCATCAGAATTCAGTGGAGGCACGTATGGCATCGATGCACTATCAATCTCGACAATTAATGATGGCGCTGATGAGGACTTTTGCCGCAAAGAGTCTGGAATATTTATGTACTTTAAATGTGCCATGCAGGCTAGATGATGTTTTAAATCTGGTCGTGGAAGTACGTGTTCTCTTCTCTGAGGTTGAGACATTATCGTCGTAAATATGGTGGCTTCGCTACTTTATGTTCTCCCTAGGCGTGCTGTAAAGATAAAAAAAGAGTGGTCTACAGCGCTGGTAGATAGAGAGAAGTGGACGAAAGTATAGCAGCGTGTTGTGCTGAATTCCACCAGATTATTCACAGGTGGGTCTGAGGCTGTCCGACAAAAAAGGTTAAACAAGTTGTGTCAAAAAACGCCATATGTAGGTGGTAGGAGTATACATAAAGCCAAGACAGATAGATAAGCCGAAAGGAACCCTATCACTGCATATCAAATTGAGCAAACTCATTTGTAGAATTCGCAGTAACGTGCAGATAAATACTTCAAATTCACACTCATTGTGAGCGAAATTGGCAGTCACGTGCAGATCAATACTTCAAATTCACACTCATTGTGAGCGAAATTCGCAGTCACGTGCAGATCAATACTTCAAATTCACACTCATTGTGAGCGAAATTGGCAGTCACGTGCAGATCAATACTTCAAATTCACACTCATTGTGAGCGAAATTCGCAGTCACGTGCAGATCAATACTTCAAATTCACACTCATTGTGAGCGAAATTCGCAGTCACGTGCAGATCAATACTTCAAATTCACACTCATTGTGAGCGAAATTCGCAGTCACGTGCAGATCAATACTTCAAATTCACACTCATTGTGAGCGAAATT
>JADWOT020001009.1:0-110907 GCA_036345935.2 Taenia hydatigena | reverse complement strand
ATACACATGTGTGCATGTGAATACATTTATGTATAACACGTGTATAGATATGCATATTTAGGTGTAGAGACTTCGTTTAGAGTCATTTATGGGTAAGGCGTATTAAGTGACATCCACCGACCCCAAGGTTGATAGCAAAGGAGGAGGCCTTATCATTTGGTTACTTTTTGCCTTCACTTGACGCAATTCATTACCAACATTGTTGGTGGAGGCACTTAACTGGAGGTTTGGAGGACTGGTGAATAATCTTCACTCACGGGAGAGTTGTGGCGGTGGCTGTGGTGTTGTGCATAGAAGTTATTCTACAGTTTGTGTTTCATCGAATGCTGATTAATCGACCAAATTCACAAATACTTTTGAAATGCGCCTCGAACAACACCCACTTGTCGCTGCCACCTATTTTTCTTTGATTCCTGACTACTGCGTTCTGTCATGCACTTTACAACACAAAATGAAACAGGAGAGCTTAATAAGGCAGTCATGGACGCCACATTATCCATAGTGACAAGGTGGCAGAAGTGCAAGATTTTAAAATGCCATGAAGGACATGCAGACTCCTGGATGTAGAGTGGGAGGGAGTGTCCTTAAGGAAGAATTCTAACCACTTCTGTAAGACACATCGAATCCTTTTCGTCAAATCCTGCAGGCAACACAGCTGGGAGATCAGCATTGATTCTTTTCACCACCGCATTCCCATATGCTTTTGCGGACCCAAAGCATGAGAGAATTCCTTTGCAAGTGCGGGCAAATCACCCACTCACAATATCACCGCTTACACTAAAGCAAAGACAGGAACTGACAAGAGAGTTTAAAGGATAACGTTAATTTAGGCTAGCAGTCGGTTTGCACCACAGAAGTCCATTACAATCGATCAAACGACCCAATGCCGTGTGTGTTTCCACTGTGTGGTCAAGAGTAGGCCTTTCCATTGGTTCACATTCTCTCACTGCATGCTTGTAATTACACGTGTGTGAGTTGTAGATACAAGTTCTGTTTTCTTTTGGAGGAGAGGTTTCTCTTTTTCTCTGCTTCATATTGCTGGCAACGTCATTCCTTTATGGCAGTTTCACATTTGAAGGAGGTAAGGTACCTTCGCATGCTTTGCATTCATCGATACGTGAATATAAGCATTTATCAAATGAGAGTCAATATAGTAATCAGTAATAAATTAGAATATCGGGCAGGCGTAACAAGTGATTCTCAACAGAACAAAATAACTAAAGAGTGCTAGAAAAGACTTATCTACTGTCACTCGTTTGCACTGCATCACATCACAGTCAAATCAGCTTGGTGCCACTGAGTAGGCTCCTTTGTTCCTTTGTATTGCCTCATACCTCCTCATGGTTTACCTGATTCACCAGTAAGTTGAAGTAAGCGGCACAGGTCCCCCTGCTCACTCCTTGTCACCTTTTACGCATTCGCCCTAATGCTTGAGCATTTTGCTTCCATCTGGCCCAATATGGGGTCACGTGGGGGCACACTGGGACAAATGAGACCATATCACTCTCCCCACACTAATGAAGACATCTCTCTGCGTTTCCATTTGTGCAGATCCTAGAGCTCCACAGAACGTGAAAATTGAGGCGATCGATCCTTACAGGGTGCGCGTGAGTTGGAAACCGCCAACTAATCCCGACGGGCGAGTCAATGGCTATAGTGTTCCTTGGAAAGTCGAAAAGGTTCCGATTAGCGGTACCTACCTCACCAAGTGGGAAAATTACACCATCCTGAATTTGAAACCAAATCAAGCCATTGTTGTCATTGTCTGTGCACGCATTGAGGACGGTGATGCAGATGACCGTGAACATAGGTTCTGCAGTGATAGAGTTTGAACGATTACTCCAGGTAAGGAGGAATGTGAGTTCTTTATGCTCCTTTTGTCAAAGACAAAACTATCGCTTGAAAGCAGCCAGGACTAGGCGAATCAAGCCTACAATCGAACCCATTTATTGTTACTATTAAAATGGCTCTGTAGCTTTCATTTACAATATCATCTGTCATTATATCGAATACAGACATTTTCGTCACGCTCGCCTCATTAGATAGCCCAAAATATCACAATGTACCCTGTTAACACTTTTTTGACATGTGGGAGACAAAACATACAGTGGAGCGAATTTGTTTTTTAAGCTGAAGGGGCAAGTTCATTGGTCAGGGCCCCGAGTTCCGTAAGAACTTCCACACCCACAAAGAATACCAGTTCGACTCACACCCCTGCGATCCCCATGTCGAAGCGATCCGCGTCGAATACTGCAACGACCACTCCAATGGGTTTTTTACACCACACTCAAAACTGTCGCTACTGGTGGAACTACCAGTGCTGCTTTAGCCATTAGAGCTATGCTAGCTTCAATGGCCTTAGTGCATGCATGAGTCTCCCCGACCGTCTGTCGAATCCAGGAACTATTCTGCCTTCTCTGAGCATAGAACCTCAATGCTTGTGTTTGCCAAACACGCTGTTTATTTTTGCTGCAAGCTTCATTACTCCGCAGGATGGTTGATTTAAAAAGCATTTGCCTTTAATCTTCATTAGCATGATCAATTGTTGCAGATGATTGTAGAACGTCGAATAAAATGAGCACTTAGCGATTTCGCCTGTTGTAAATCAGTGATGAATGCAGACCTCAAGTCACTAGCTGCATCTTCAAACAAATTAAATTAGGTAAGAAAATGAGAAGTGGATGAAGCAGACGCAAAATAATGGGGACTGATTTAAAATCATAGAGGTGAGTAGGTGAGTGTGTGAGAAGCCAGCAGGAGCCGCTACCAGAGAACACCCACCCAGTCGCCTTAACTACACAACAATGAGTGTGGTTCTACGGTTTGCGTGTGGGTGCACGATTTGCTTTGTAGGTCAAGAGTGGATCATTCCATTGGCTTACATCTCCTTACCACATGCTTACAAAGACACATGTGTGGGCTGCCAATACGAGCTCTGTTTTTGCTGTAGGAGAGATATCATTTCCATTCAGCTTCATATTCCTGGCAACTTTATTCCTGCATGGCGATCGTCAAATGGCAAGAAGTAAGACATATATCCATGCTTTACTTTGATTAACTACTAAGTAGATTCATTTACTTCCTTGCATCGTCTGATTAGTTTAGCGTTTTGCTCAATTCCCTAGTAAGCATTACGAGAGACGCAGTTCTTTTACGCTATCGTTCTGATTCTTGAGCATTTTGCTTCTACCTCACTCTATTTGTGTGCCCGTGAGAGCACACCGGGACAAATGAAACTCTACCACTCTCTGATGCTTCGGGCCTAATGTCAGTCAGTCACTAGAAAGAACGTTTGCTTTAGTCAACAGGGTGACCTATACCCATTACATGCACACACACACACACATCCAAGCCCAGTCACCACCGGTCCGCAGCTAGGTTAACACACGTGTTGATTGATCAGGACATCCCTCCTGGCATGCAAACCTGCCAATTAAAAACTGGCTGGTGGATCTTCACCATTGGAACCACTTACCCACAAAGGGACCCCAGGTCATTGCAACTGCTTCTGTTATTCAGCCCGAATCAATGCGCCTATTCTTTTGTCTTTCTTTCGTGACCCTACGGGTTGTATCTACTATTTTTCGCATCAGTTGAAATCGATTCCAGAACTAAAAGAGCGTTTTTATGCATCAAAGCATCTGTAACTAGTGCGTAGCATTTCAAGACCCCTTTGAAGACAAGAGAGGGCATAATACTAGGGCAGATTATTCGTATTTAGCAAATAGAAAGGGATTGTTGCTGCTAGGAGGACCCAGAGTCCAGACCACCCGACACAGGCAATGTTACCATTCCAAGTAACCGTAACTGAAACCAACAGTTTAGCAAAAAATATATTATAGTCTGTAAAATGGACTGCAGACACGCTTGCTAAGGCCAAGACACCACTCAGCTTTGATTGAAGGTGTGCTAGAAAAGTATTCCTTTAGATGCAACCAGGACTAGTTAATCAATCAAGATGAAACCATTTTCGTGAAATGGCATCGCCAGATGATTTATTCATTGCCTCCTTTTTTATCATCATACTCATCATTATCCTACTTTAGCATCTAGATGCATTAATGCCAACTGGCCACAATACCAGTGAGTAGAATAAGAAGTGGTTGGAAGTGGAAAGAAAGTTTAAAAGTCTCATCAGAGTCACAATATGGGAGAATCAAGCATAGGTTGGATGTTTCCGATGTTGATCTTGAAGCTAAAAATAGACCACTTTATTGTCAGCGGAGTTCCGGATACAGGCCTTACTTGTATACTGACTGCCTAGAAAGCATTGCTTTGAGGCTGCCCTTAATTGCCTTCCATCCCTTCAACACGAATGCTCTCCACTCTGTAAAAAAAAACAGCTTCTGAATAATGTAGTGAGCAACTGTCGATGGTATTTTGACGGAGTTAAAGAGGTAACCTCAGGGTAAAATCTTGTGCGGAGTGCGACGCCACCAGAAACGATGTTGTGGAATCCTTCTCTTCGCTCTCTAATGTGATTTAAGTGGTTTTGCAAGCCTGCCTTGTGAGGGTATTCCTTCCACCTGGGGGTTTTTCATCCGACTCTTCCTTAGTTTTGGCGACTTCATGCGAAAAGTGAAGAAGGCGACTCCATACAAAGCAAATCAGACAATCTCATAGAGATAATAGACAGTGGATTTCATTTTATCACCACTTTGAAGTGTTTGAGCAAGTATGATGTCAACATCAAATTGTAAAATTAACCACAGCAATGCATTCGAGACGATGGCATTTTGAAGACAGGTGCATTGAACTTTACTGGTTGACAGTGAGTGATGTGTGGTAGGTTTAACCATTACTTATGTTCCAACGATCCTTCTTTTGGCTAAGGGCAGCAATAATAAGGTGAATCAAACAGTTGCTATTGAATTTGATCAACTTTAAAATCTTGCTGGCTGAAAACATTGCCCTTTTGCCTAGCCTATCGATGAAGCCAAAAGAGTCGCTTGGTCATGTTCCTTGCAGTCTTCATGTTCCCACTGGTTCGGCAAAAGTGAGTCACGTTGTGCCAAAAGGCACGTGACAGAAGGGACCTTGACCGATTGTGATAGAAGATTGTTGTGGGTGGTCACAGACTGGAGGAAAATAACTGGCGAATGAATTGGGTGTGAGGCGAAATGGCCAGTATCAGAGGGATATGATTGGAGCAGTAGATGATAATCATTTGAATTGGAGAAGGGGAGTTGAAAGCAATTGGTGTCTCGATGCATGGGAACGGAATGAATGACAAGTTGAATGGAGCGTTGGATGAGTGAAGGATAAAAGAAAGGAAGGTAGGGAGAGAGGGATTGCGAAGGAAGGTTGACTGATGGACGTATGCTGGAATGGCGGAAGGATGTACAAGAAGATGGAGATGGGAATGGAAGAATGAATGGATGGGGACGGGGAAGGATGAAGAGATAGATTGTTGGGTGAATTTGTGAGTGGATGGATGCTAATTTCATGTCTTCTGGGCAGTGTGGAGAGGGACAGTCAAGTGTGCTAGAAAGTTCTATTTCACCATGCTGCATGTAAACATCACGCGACTCATACATGTACGCCCAATACAAGCCACCATAGGCAAATGAGTTCACGTTGTTTTCTCACACGTTCACCTACTTACCCCTATGCTTTCAAAACAGTCTCCATTATTTTGCATCTACTTCATCCCAATTCTTAGCATCTCCACCATTTTAACTTGGATGCAGATGTGGCTAGTGGCTTGAGCTCCACATGCACCAATGATTAGGAGGAGGTGAAATCGCTGACTGCTCATTTTAGCGGCTCGTGGTGCATGATTCATTTAATGTTGATTATTAGCGCTCGCGTCGAACAAGTGAACTGTAACTGCTTCCCAAAAAAAGAGACTCGTGAAGGTACAGCACAGAGTATGCATTGATGCGGTTAGAACATACTGCTAACTGCCGTACAAAGGGTCTAGGGGGCAAGTAGCATGGTGCAAAAGCCATACCACGAAGTGGAGGCCCAGTGTCCGGACACTAGTTTGTTTTATGGGTCAGCATCAATCACAAATGAGCACTGGCTGACATCGCTTCAATTTTTGCTAAGATATCTCCTTCACTAAATCATGCGCACTTCACCGCACCCCAGCCTATCACCCTCCGCCCACCCAACCTCGAAGAAGATCAAAGGACACGTAGTACTCAGAAAAAATACATTTCACACACCGACGACGACCCACTCGGTGACTAAGGTACAACGGCGTGGTAAGTTAGTGACTCCGTCCCTCTTTCCCATCACCGACATCTGGCGTTCAACAAACCACCGACGCAGTACATACTTCCTCTTACCTTTTCTAGCAGCCAATTCTTCAATGCTCTCCCCCTTGTTAGGATACAGCATCTGCAAACGCCTGCTTCTCCTCCCCCACCTCCTCCCACCACTACATCCGCACTAAAACCGTTTATTATCCCACCAGCATGGCATTATGATAATTTTCCTCTCAATGGCGTTAGTCATGTAAAGTTCATTACCTCCACCATTTTGTGGACAGACTAGCATCGTGTTCCAATGTTTTAACTAACTTTGTTTGCATTTCATGTTGCATTTGAAGGGTAGCACACGGCCTATTCCGATCTGCTAGATTGATTCACCTGCGATGTGGCAAACGATGACCATCATCTCGATGCATTATCCACGGAGGGTACTGAGGAGGAGATAAATTTTCACAACTAACCGCTGTACTGCGTGTGAGTGAACTAAGTGGCGGTGTGGATATTGTCTCATCTGGATGTCTTCAAACATCATTTGAGCTCTATCGTCAATGCTGTAATCAAGGTGTGGCGTTTCCATTTAGCATTTACCTTCTTTGCCAAAGTCAATACTGAATGTCTTCCCTTTTAATGTGCGTGGATTCGCTGGAACATTAAAAGGACTTACGGGTTTGAGAGAGGCTTTCATTTAAGCATGGCTGGCAGTTGAAGACCTTTGCGTAGCAGCATGACAACGCTATTGATGTCAGGTCGTGGTAATTTAAATCTGTAGACCCCTTCATTACACACACCGTATTTATCCATCTATCCGTTTGTTACTCTCCCTCTCATCCACCCACTTTCCCTCCACCCATTCCTCATCCACTCATTCATCCAATTATTAAAGATTGCTTAAGCATTACGTTGTCAATGACGTCAGCGTCTTCTGCTGGCTAATAGCACAAACAGCAGTAGAAGAAAGCACATTAACACAACTTAAGTAGGAGATTGAAACTCATCATGTAGTGCCTACTTGATGACTTCAGTAGCAGGCTTGGGAGGCTGAAGAAGGCGACAAACATTAGTGGCTCTATTCAAGTTATTCACTCACAAAGCGTAAATGAAGGAGAAATACGAGGTTAATATGAGCATGGATACAAAGTTAAAGTGCAATACTCAGTTTCGAGATTATGAAGGTATACCTTGTGGATTAAATTCAGTGATGCAGACTTATTTCTTAACACTTTGACGAAAGTTAGCCGCATTTTGCTTAAAGGTACCTAGTTGAAAGGACCATGACCGGTGGTAAGGGAAGATTGCTAAGGGTGACAAAGACTAGAGGAAAATGACTAAAAATTTGATGAGATGCAGTGCTCTCATCACGAGGTCCTCTTTCCGCCTTCGTGTTTACTGCACCAACCTCACGTTGGCTTTTCACACCTTTACCTACTCGTTTTTATGCTTCTAGAGCATTCTCCATTGCTTTGCATTTACTTAATCTTACTTCCTCATTTCTCTCCCCTTTTAACTTGGATGCAGATGTGTATTTGACCTGAGGTCTAGCAACTAGCGTTGTTCGAAGCTCATTTCAAACTTATCCGGCGAATTTTAGCTTACAGATCAGCTTTCGAATAAACGGGAAGACCAGACTAACTTCTTTGCAAGGTGCCGCAGCCACCACCACAATCCAACTGTGGGTCGAATTTATTTACCGTTTCCCCGAACATCCAGTTTACTGCCTCCATCAGTAATGTTGACAATGAATTGTGTCAATTAAAGGCATCGAATTGGCTGGAAGATAGGACCTCCTGTGTTGTTATTATTAACTGTGGGGCTGGTGAATGTCATGGCATGTGCACCGTGTGAGAGTTGACCGCACACACTTTTCAAGCTCCTCACCCATCCAATGGTGGTGGTGGTGGTTCGAATTCACTAGATGTTTAAACCACCCAAAAGGGGAGCACCTAAAGCGTCTGTTTGAACACTCCTCTCAGACGTGTAGCGACCACTAAGCACAACTCTCTGGCCGGAAAGATGCTTTGGAAAGGGATTCCAAAGTAATCCTTGCAGTTCAATATCCTAATTTCCTTGAGCATCGCGTAATCGAGGGCAACTAACATCGCTTCGAGTATCAGTTCAACACTTATGTTCTTGAAATATACTTTGTAGGCGAGAGGCGGGAGGACAATTAAAAAGCTGGTCGCAGACGAGCATGGTTGCTCGTTGGAGTGCGAGATATCCTCGCCTTAACTGCTTCGGCTTCGCTGACACACATCACTCGTGTACTTATAATAGAGACGTCAACAAAAATCCAACCTTCTCATTGCAGAGGTTGTAAAAAGGAAGAGGAGGAAAGGGGAGAATCGCCTGCAAACAGATTCAAACAAAGACTGCACACCCACTCCCTCGCCTTACACAGTATCCCTCCCTCTACACTCTAGTCCCTTTGCTCCTACCTAAAGTCGAAAGTGGAAGCAATCTCACCACTCAGTCTTGTGACACAGTTGGGTAGAATGATCTACATGACTGAAAAGGAGAAAGTATTGCAAGAATGGATCCAAGAAAACAGCCCCTGGTACCTTTGCAGTTATCACACTTCAGCTGTTCCGGAATGGATCATGGGCAACCTTTTGATGAAGACCACAGCAACACTTTCACTAGCGTCACCAGAGCTCATTTCCATTTCTATTCAAATTTAAACATTAAAGTATAAATTCTTAAATGCGCATATGATGAAGTAAAACAACCTCCTACAACTAGCTGATGCCCTTCCTAACCTATCTTTTGATAAAGCAGCAGGCAGTAAGTTAATGAAACATGATGTGCGCAGTGTCAGAAATGCAAATATGCATATCAAATCAACGGTAAAGTTGAATACCTAGATATTATAGGGATGGGTGCAACACTTTCCACAAAACAAGGTTAAGCCAATTTGATTTTCCGTGATCGAGATCCAACCAAATAACGACTCCGCAAAATGAATATTGCTTCTAATGAATGCATCAATATGTTGAATCAGGTGAAGGGCGAAACTAAAGATGACAGGCGCAGAATCCATCAGGACATTTTCGAAATCGCATCGGTTAAGTAATAACACCAACCGCGTTTATTTGTCTGGGTGTGTCCAATTTTCATTCTCGGAATTCACAAAATATTTTACATCCGCTTTGTTGTTTTAACTGCCAACCACCATTACGTAAAAAACATGATTTGTTACGACTCCGATTGTCACAACCTGATGGGGAACGAGTTCCACGTTCATGTGAATGGACAATCAAGTTGTTTTAATGAGGAGTGTGGAAGTCGCTTTTTGTAGAACTGCCTCACTCAGAGTGAGAATTAAACCAATAAATTATAAAGGCGCTAATCCAGATAAATTTGCAGGCCCGTTGAGCAGCAAAACAAGCTGGAGAAGGTCGAATCACAATGCTGAGCACCATTGGTAAGGGAGACGGCCTTGGAGAGAGGTGGATGAACATCCTTCCTCCCTACCATATATGAGCAGCAACTTTCATCCTTATCTTCTTCATCAATGCTACTCGCAGCACAATTGTTGCCATCATTACACTCATGCAAGCTGCACACACTATCTTTTGTTTCTGCATTTTTAATCATTCAACCTTCCTCTCCTTCCCTTGCCATTTCCACATGTTTGCTATCTGTTAATAAAGCCACTTAAATATGAGTCAACGATAAATTCTATCAAGTGCAACTATTGAGAAAGTGGGCGGTGTCATGAAGTAGTTCGGTTTACCCACCCAAAACTCACAGCAAATTCTGCCATCTTTGGAGCAAAAGGCTTTCCGCGTGATGAAGGTAGTCGCCTCTGCGAACTGCTTCATCTGCAATGCACAACTCCGCGCCTTGTCAATAATCATCCACTTCAACAAGGTTGACCCCACAAAGGTTCTCTGCAGGATGGATAGAAGGATGAGGACTGCAAACTAATGAGTGAAAGAAAATCGCCTGATGGAGTGGTTAATGGCAACCGGTGGGGGTTGAAGCTCGAAAGGATGAGGAGAGGAAGGCTATGTAATACTTAGTTTCTTGAAATGAATCCATTTGGCGAGAAGTCAGAAAATAACTTGAGCCTCGTGATAGGGAAGGTCGGTATTTTCGTGATTCTCTTCTACATGAGATAATAATCACAACGTGTAACACAGATTTTACTCGCGTCAGAGTTGGCAGCAGAGGCGAGGAGGCAGATGGCGATGCTACGGCTTATGCAAGCCTGTCTGTAAGGATGCTCTTAATATAGCACTTGATGGGAGCAAAATATTGGAATATTAAGTCTAGCAATAAAGTTGACACTTTAAACCCTGCGTTTTCGTCTACATTGCAGACGAGATTGCGGATGGAAAGTGCGTAAGGTAAATATCTTAAGGTGGATTTGTGAATTTCCTGAACAACATAGCTCTTCATTAGGTAAAATTCCCGGAAAGAAAAGTAGCTAATCCAGGCATATTTAAGGCAGGTTGTTATAATTGATTAAGAGTTGGCTTTAGGACGAAAGGTTACGCATAATTATGCAGATTTGATATTGTTTTAAAAGGCATTTGACTTCAAATCAATCGCTTCACCTGCAAGCTATTTAAGCTGAAGCGCGAGGCTGCCTGGAGGATTGAGTTGCTCTCCACATCTGAGTTTTCTAAGCTGAGGAAGAGGAAGTGCAGCGTACGTTTCTCTTATCATTTTAAAACCGGCTTAAGACTAGTTAAGGTAACCGAGTTTTAGGATATTTTGCCGTTTACGTTATTCAATCATTTCTTAGGACGCAGAATAAGAGGCGATTTGCTAAGACGTGGTTAGGATCCTTGGAATACTTGCTGGGAATCTCGACATCAAACCAAAATTGCCAATTGTTCTGGATAAACGGAAGAAGAGGAAGCAAAGTCGCAAAAAAAGCAGGTGAGTCGATCGCAACCTAAAATATCCTAATTTGCCTGATGGGAAATTGTTAAACCCTCTATGTCTTCTTTCCAAGCCATAAACAATAGAGTAAAGGCAAAGTCGAATCCGGCATCACGGTGGAGCGGTCGCAAATTGGTTCCGGAAATAATCGAATCAAAAGGAAATTCTTCTCTCCATGAGCCGCCTGTTGTGGGTAACAAGGTCGTTAATACGCTTGCTATGGGGGAGATTGTAATGCGGATTATTCTTGTTGAGGTGTCGTTCATGAACTTCCTGAAGTAGTCATGCAGCAGTTTTGGCCCAAAAACTAATGCATCCCTAGTGTGGGATGCGCGATGGAGCTTTAAATGTACTTATCCTGTTTAAATGATGGATGGGTTGAATGCTGAAGAAGAAATGCAGTTTAAAATATGACGTGGGCATTATTCCAAACAACAAGTCGGTGGGAGCGAAACGGCTCGTATATCTAGTTCTTTGTCCCAGGATCCGGAGTAATGTCTACGTCGTATCGAAAGTGCAGTTCTTTTTCAGCAATCAACCTCATCATCATTTAAATAAGGAAAATACAATCAAGATTCCATCTCACATCTCGACACGCAAAACGCGTAGGCTCCAAGTCATGGTAGTCACTACAACCGAAGATCAGAACTGGTAGAAACCTGCTCTAGGAAGCGCATTTACGGCCCTGTCGCCCGCAATGGACGGCAAATGAAAGGAAGACACCCTTTACGATTTCACTAGCTCGGGAGTCAGCTCGTGGTCAACCTCTTTCGACACTGAGTTTGGCTTACAAATTGGCGTGTTGAGGACCGTCAAATTTGATAAAGAGCCGGCATTTTGAAGCAGTCATTCGCCAGTATCATTGCTGAATACTGAGTCTCTGCAACTCTTGGGATTTCAAGATTTTTTGATGATATTAATTATTTGGAGATGCTCCAGAAGGTGAGTGGATGAAATTGAAGCGCATCACTTCTACTCTCTTCTCTTGTTTAGGTTCTTCCAGCAGTTGAGTGGCTGATTGCTACTTACCCTGATAATGTAGTGATCTGCGGTCGTCCTAGGGACAAGGTAAATGATACGGTGAGTAGTTTGATTTTATGGTGCTTACCTTCCCCAATCTTAGATGCAGGTGGCCAGGGATTCCTTTGGTGTTGGGGTGATTATCTCTTCTGTGGCTCATGGCTACTCTGTGCTTAAAAGCGAACCAGAAGAAACAAATTACAGTGTGAAGAGCAAAGAAGGAGAAGAGTATAGTGGAATGTGGCGATGAGGCTGAGGTAAAAGTGGTTGAGACTGTTCTGAACAGTGACGTTCGATGATTAAATGTGACGTGGTCTTGCAGAGCTGCAGCTTTCGCGGGTTTGTGATTTGGGACTTGGGTTTAGCTGACTTGCGCGTTATGAGAAAATTTGTTACATTTTAGCATCAAGTATGAAGGGTGGGTGACATTGGCGCGCTGTTGGGATCGTCAACGCATGACTTATGCATCGGAGATGGAAAGGATAACTGTGATTAGTGAGGCGTGGGGGAAGGGTGGGTGATGGAAGCCAGCCAGATCTCTCGACGTTAACATTATTGCTTTGCTGCGACCCAAAATAGACGTGTCTTGACCTTGAAAGCGAGCCAAATCGATATGCAGGGTAATACGGCAGCAAAGTTCTACCTACACAATCACTCTCATCCATATAACGCCATTTGACCTTGAAAATTGTCTTTAAAATGTATTTCTTTGGTTTCACAATGCTGTCGATTGCCACGAATCCAACCTAGCTCAATTTGTAGGTCATACAGTGACGACATTTACACTTAAGTATGAGCTGCACTAACGACTTGAGCTCTAAAACCGGTAATGGTACTGCTGTGGGGAGGCAGACTCATCGCACTACTGGATAGAGTTGTCTGTTTGGCTAACGCATCATCCATTAACGGTGATGGATATCTACCTACTTGGAGCCACCACCAGATTCGCGGTAGTCCTCCTAGCCTGGCGAGTTGCGTTCGGTGAACATGCTTCTCGCCACTGAACTGGCATTACACCTCTCCGATATGGAAGTGAACTCTCTAAACGGGCATCAGTCTCATCACTGCTCACCTAGATTGATTCTTTTCTGTCAAGGAGAAGGAAAGGAGGCGAAGGAGACGAGGCCGCCGCACCACGTGTTGTCTCGAGTGGTGCTATTTCACCGCGCTTCATTCGACTCAGTTCCGGTTTCGTTAGTTGTGGTAGGACCAAAGTTGGGTGATTGGTGTGCCACGAACGCTCATTGCTATAGATAAACGTCCTCGGATATTTTAAAGCGCATTGTTTTGTAAATTAATGCTCTACCAAGATTTTTATCAAGGCATGCTTGTAACCCTTCATCGTGGTTAAATAGCATCAACTAGATGTAGAAAATTGGATGACTAATAAAACAAGTCACAAATTCTGAGCTCTGATTATTTTATCACGTTCTAGTGTTTAAATCCTGCTCTATTTTTTATATTTTAACCTTAAGTTGCATTTGAGTTGCATCAAAGTTAGGGAATTATAAAAGTTGCTTTTTGACATGTTCCCTGTCCTAAGTGTTGTCACCAAAATGATCGCCAAAGTAAGTTATTTGCAGTAACACGGTATTTTGCTTATGAGTTAAAATTGGCGACAAGTTTAGTCTTTGGTTAGGCCTTGTTTTCACAACGCATCTCTTTCCTGGAGGATGACATTGGTTTCTTAACACTACTGTGTACTTGTAATACATGTGCATTTATAATAGTATGACTTGTGACAACTTCGATGAACGTTGGTGGGGTCGCAGGAAAGAGTGGGGACAGAAACAAAACACAAAATAGACAGCGGACAACCCAGACTGTGTTTACGGCTAAACTTAGATTCAAAGTTATTTAGAGAGCCTTGGTATGGACGTATTTTGTTATTTACGACAGGTAGCATTGATGATTCATAAAAATATCTTAACAAAAGCTATCCGCTAATTGCCAAAGAAATTCAGTAGCACAGAATGATGGTAATGTATATGGTCCTCTCAAAGTTTTCTTTTATTGAATGGAACTCATATTCGAAATTACTCCATTCTAACATGGCTGAGACCAATGGCAGTCCTGTGCCATGCAACGAAATCAAGTGAGCACATTTGAAATGCGAGGAAATATTTAAAAAGGACTAGCAAGACTATACCGACGTGAAGGTGTCTGAGGTACCCATCTGTGCCTCCTCGGAACTCAAACGGGTGGGTGTTTAATGACAAGGATGGTTTGTTTGAAGGTTTGGAAAATAAAATTAGCAACTGTTAATGGAAAAAATTGGCACAATCAAAGCGAATCTAATACATTTGCGTAGAAAAAACAGAATAGGCGACCATCCGACAAGAATTCAAAAAAACTTATGCAAATACATTAAAATAATCTCTCAAGGAAATAAAACACATCAATCTTGCAAAAGTACAGATATATACAAGTGGATTTGACAACCGAAACTCACAAAGCTAACACCCACGCATTAGTAAATACTATAAAAGTTGGAGGTAATCTGAAAGCAGATATCATAAGCAATCATAGCATGAAAGTTTACAAAGGACTCTTTGTTCTTCTGCTCATCTTCTGTCCATTTAGCAAAAGTGATGAAAAATTTATAAGGCAGGCGAAAAATGGAGGTGAATCAACAACGAAAATGGCAGAAGACAAAGCAACAAATGCGTCACCGCCACCCTCATCGTTAGAGACAGAGTCAAACTCGCATTCAACAACATCGCCTGGTGCATCAGATAATGACATGACTGCTACTACCTCATCAGCTTCGTCGCAGTCCTTACCGACGACAACTGTTGGAGGAATAAGTAGCACACCAGAAAGTACTGCAACAGCAGATACAGCATCACCGCCATCCTCAACGTCAGAGACAGAGTCGAACTCGCATTCAACAACATCGTCTGGTGCATCAGATAATGACATGACTGCTACTACCTCATCAGCTTCATCGCAGTCCTTACCGACGACAACTGTTGGAGGAATAAGTAGCACACCAGAAAGTACTGCAACAGCAGATACAGCATCACCGCCATCCTCAACGTCAGAGACAGAGTCAAACTCGCATTCAACAACATCGTCTGGTGCATCAGATAATGACATGACTGCTACTACCTCATCAGCTTCATCGCAGTCCTTACCGACGACAACTGTTGGAGGAATAAGTAGCACACCAGAAAGTACTGTAACAGCAGACACATCGTCACCGCCATCCTCGACGTCAGAGACGGAGAAGAACTCGCAGTCAACAGCTTCGTCTGCCTTATCAGATATACCCTCCTCATCTGTACCTTCTTCTTTTGACCCTGTCATTCCACCAACAACCTCAAAAATGTCTCTCCTCTCCCAATCTATTGCGCTTCTCCTTCTCATCGTTGCCTCTTTTTCTTTTTTTAATAGTTTCTCACTGTTTTGTTGATTATTTATTGCTAATTGTTTTGTCTTTTTTGTGTTTAAACCCTTGGTTCTTCTCTTTTTTTCTCATGTTTTGACAAAATGCGAACCATATTTCTTGAACCCTACTTTTCTTGACGGTTTTAGTTTCTCAGTCTAATAACATTATTAATCAAACTTTTGATTTTTGCAAGTTTCTGTGCTCATTGGTGTTCTTTTTTATTGAACTATTGTTCTGCTATATCCATCTAAATATTCTGATTTTCCAATCTTTCCTTTTTTCTCGGTTATGGATTTTTGTCGTTACGATTAATTTCGTCTCACGTTTTCTGCCTGCTTGGAAATAAGCCCTTAGTTCTAAAACACATTTGGGGATTTGCTGCATCATGCTAGCTGTAATGTTCTTTAGTATTTTTGGAAGCTTTGGTTTATTTTGACTGTGCTCCGCATTTTGAAACACGGGATAATGACATGGCCTGCTTTCATTTCTAAACATCGCTTATTTTACCTTCACCCTCTTGATTAGATGTGGAAGGCATTCCAATCGGCATGAGAGGGGTAGATATTTTAGGCCTGAGTCTCACCTAAAAACATTCTCAGCTAGGTCCTAAGACTACGATAGCACAGCTTCCATTGACGACCTTTACGGCACTTGTATCAACGATGACCTCTGCAACACGGGTTCGGACAGCAGCCTTTTGCACAAACAAAGCTTATCATTGTGCTCACCATTGTCTTGCACGCACTTTAAAAGTTCAGACTCATCTCATAGCCCACTCATTTATTTTGATGTCTCAATTGTTTATCCGGAACATCTCTAGCATTCTAGGCTGCACGTAGTTCTCAATGAATCATGCCAAGTGTCCAAATATTCAGTCTAACGTCAATCATACAAACATTCCAAAAATTAGAAAATAATCATCAGTGAGTTCCAACTCACATAACAGTATAGCAGTATAATGTGTCTTTATAAACGCTCTGAGAATATTTACGAAAATTTGTGCGCGGCCTTTTAAAATCTGTTTGATAATTACACGTAGTTGCTTGGGTTGTCATCACAGCTCTTGAGACTTAGAGTCTCAGTGCATAGGTTCATCGGCTACATGATCGCCCTGGCTGCGCACGAGAATAATAAATCCTGTGAATGTTCCAACACTCTCAATCATCGCAGTGAGAATTAATAAGGAGTGGGACGTGTGCAACGTGCTGACGGTGTTGGTGATTACGCGAATTGAATGGATAATGTGCTGGTTACCGGCGGTGGTCAATGGCAACGCGGGTAGCTACTATAATGAGTAGAACGGCTGTGTCATGAGAGCAATAAGGACGGAGTTAACAACTCTGGTACCGAGTGTTTTGGTGGCAGTGGTAGTGAAATGGATGAAAAGTGGTATACTTCAGAGGATTGACTATAAGTGAAGCACAAATTGGCAAAAGGTTGTGGATCTTCTGCCATCCGGAGGCTTTAAAACCATTTTTAAATCTTCATGTTAAAAATTTAGCTCTAGATTTAAGAATGATAATTAGGATTTTGTTGATTCCTAACTGCATTTGCGAACACATCTTTGGCCCTTCGAATCCCATAAATCTGTTTCAGATGTGACCTCATTAGTTAGTGAGGGAAAATCCGTATTGCAATCACGTTCAACTCCTTCTTAAAACTCTTATACCAATAAAGGGTATAATACACAGAATCAATGCGGATTCGTTTCCAACGCGGTAGTAATTTTATCACCTCATAAAAGGAAAGAATAGAATCTCTCTAAATTGTCACATGCATCAGTACGCACAAAAGTGCGATCGAAAGGTCAATGATGTGGTTGGAGCCATAGGTGTTTGTAGCAAACATTTGGGAGCTTTCTTCTACCGTGCCGTTATCAAAGTGCGTCTCGTACACCAAGTCGTATCTGAAATAGTACAACGACGAGATATAATGACAGAAAATGTATTATGAACGTACAGAGAAAATAAAGGCCAACTGGCATAACCCATAGACCTTGTCTCTGAGTGGAAGCACAATCTGGTAATACAAACTGCTACATAATTGTACGGGCTTTATCTACTGCACGCCTGCCCGGTGTGCTAAGAAGGCATTGGGATAACACTCGATTCGCCAAACCAAAGTGAGATTTACCAACTTCTCGTGTCGAGTCCTTAAGCACCACCAACGAAGATGACATTCGTGCAATGACATATACTGTGATTTTCAGATGAATGTCGGTAAAAGCACTCCAACACTGATGGGAAACCGAAATAATCACGTTGGAGAAAGGCATTTGTTTTACGAAAACTGTAGCATGAATAACCCGCCTCTCTCTATGACCAATACAAATGCTCACCGCTCACGGAAATAACATCCGGCATACCTTCTTTTTACTCCGAAACTCCTTCCTTCATCGATTCCTTCTTTCTTCATTATTTTAACGAGACCAACCATGCGCACAACCACTTATGACTTTTTGACATTGGAATATTCAAACGAAGCTAGAGAAATCACCGCTGCCTATTTGTTGGATGTTGCACTGCTAAAATGGCCGCTAGTAAAAATTGTAAAAAGTGGGAAAAATATAGCTTTGCTTATTACGCAATTTGATCACACCTCATCGCAATTCGATTACCCAAAATCGGATAGTAAACAAATTTATTCACTGCGTATTTCTCCTAAAGAATGGAGGCTACATGTAACAAATTATCCTGATTTTATGTGTGACAAAAATTAAACCGAGTTTCGCATTCCTTACACGACGAAATGTTAGCATACAATGCTTCCCACATCTTTTTAACACCACGAATTTTCTTTCGTATTTTTTAAAGAGTCATAGTAATTAAGACGCATATGCATTACGAGAAGACAAAGTGTTGAAAACCAAATGTGATAGACCGAAGGCAGTGATGGAATGCAAAAACAAGGTCGGAGGAAACTCATTTTGCCATCAAGATTGAAACACCCATAACATGTCAAGTTGCTGCAAATTACTTTGGCTGTCATAAACGGTGGTAAATGCTTAGAAGAGAGGACATGTTGTAAGGTGAATGAATGGAGAGCTTCCTGCCTAGAAGCGTTTGTTCCTACATTATCCACATTTATGAATTGAGCATCGGGAATCACACAAATGGACAATTCTTGTGATGTACTGATTTGGACCCATTCAGCAAAACTGTGAACTTGATGCAAGCTCACACTATTAGAGCAGCCTAGATTTGCGCAATTTTCAGTATGCCAACTTAGTAAATGCAGAAGAATGCCAAAGCTATGTATGTATAAGGATGCGAAAAGGACTCCAAATTGGTGACGTGCTTCATTGATCAGTAGGAACTCATGTCCTGTTACTGTACATAAATATAAAAAGACGTAGCGAAAAAGAATTACAAAAGTTATTGTGATGCACTATCTGATGGCAAAACTATATTGGTAAATAGCTATAATTCTCTGCTCACACTCACACACTTCACCACGATTATGTGGAGCGAATGTAACAAATGCGATTAGACTCATCAATCAGCCAACTGATCCTGTAAAACTGAAGTATCATGTGTCATCTTATTTAGCCCTTTGATGTGTATTCTTTTGTGTCGGCGAGATAATTGCTTAGCACCTGGGTCGCGTTCATCATTCTGAAGTGTTCTGATACGCGGTCCCAATTTCATCTGTAAGTCTGAGACAAAGTTTTTGCATCAGAATAATAGAGACTGTGGAAGAATTGCTCGTCGGATGGACAACACTCCCTAGTAGCATGGAAACACAAGCGGATTGTTTGACAAGAGATAGGAAAAGTGTGGATTTAATTTAACCACAGTCAATGACAAAGAAGCATTTGCAGGATGCGAACGTGGAGGATTGCATGCAGTAGCACGGATTAATCCTCTTTTGTACTGACGAAGGCCCCACGTGTTTGCACAAGTGTGCAGAAATGTAAAAATGGGTTTCGCTTATTTACTGGGAGATGCGCTGCCCCATGCAGTGAATTTGCACGTCATTTCTTAGGACTTGCACACGGCTGCCAATAAAGCAGTGCTTTCTTCTTGCTATTTTCACAAAGCAGATTTGATCTATTATAATATCCTTCAACTGAAAATGACATCGTTTTTATTAATTGCTAATTGACAACTGAAAATCAGTCAATCTTGACCACACAATGTTGGATTTGAGCTGAATCACCTCATCGAGTCAAGCTGGCCTGAAATCTACTTCTGCAATCAAAAACTGCTCCAGTGACTTGTAGAATTGCTGCTAAAACTAAAGCAATCGGGAGAGCTGTGTTAACTTTGATGGATTTGTGATTCCATCTCTTACCACTTCTTTGACCCGGCGCTTCCGTTCCCCTCCTGCAAAGAAGACTGCATGCCTATCGTATGCTTCAGGATATTTGCTCTCTGTCGTTCGCGATTCAAGAAGGCACTTTGTTATTATCAAAACCCAAACACGTATTAAAGAAGAACCTGGAACTATGGTTGATGAGTGACCTCTTTTGGGTGTACTCAATCAATCCATACAAACTGTGACCTCACTGGACCACTAGCCATTGGCTAAAACCCACAACACCCAATACGGCAATTCATACTAACAGTAAACCAAAACGCAATCTCTTAAGCGACTAACTCGCTCAGAGTCAGTTGGAGTACCTTTCGAATCCTGAGCGAGTGATCCACGAGATCATACAGAAGCGCCTAATCAACGAGTTCAACCGCCAGCTTCATTGCGTGTGCTTAGCTTCGATAAAAATTCACATTTGAACATTGTTAGCTACATCCACGAATGAAGGGCAGTAATGAGTTCAATTCCAAACGATATATGCAGAGCGGAGAATGTCAAAGTGCTAACATTGAAGTATACTAGCTTGGCACCAAGGTGAGTCACATTAACAGCTATGCAGTTGATAAATGGCAGTAACAAAACTTTCAGTGAACCACCACTGTCAGTTTTCGAAATCATAGTGTTTGACGTTCAGCCTGATTTTGCTCCACCTCTTTCCAGTCACAGCAGCAATTCAACTATTGTATTGGTAGCACCGAAAGATGTCATTTTTGCGATCTGTGAAATACATAACCACGTGTTATTCCTTTGTAACTGAATGCCAAATTGTTCGCCTTGCTTGGCCATAACGTCCTATTCAGTGCATTTCAACAGAAAAAACCCTTGCCTAGATTGGGTACCAATTTTTTACAGAAAAGGCGGTATTATTTCAAAAAAAAAACGTTTGAAAATTCATCGATAGTGCCGGTGCTACTGATTTGTTTCGAGTAGCACTTGTGTGAGCCCCTCACTGCTGCATGACTGATAAAGCCCACCCATCCAGCACAAATGTGCAGGAAATTGACTAACTTCCTTCACTGCGTCCGAAATGTGCTTTGCCCAGTTCACGTCCGGCGAGTGCAATAGGATCTACGACCGTCAGTTCGTCTCAACATTACGGTCAAGAGCACATTCGCCAAACAGTTACAGCTTTAATGAAGAAGCGCAAAAGCATACTGCGACTTGATCATTGCCCTTAGTAAAAGAATCAGTATGTCAGGATGGTACTCGATCCAAACTCTTTTACACCTCAAAGACCATGAGCTGCATTAAACACGGGAGTCGCAACCACCGGTAGCTCTTTGTCTGCGTAGTTCATTCAAACAACCACATTGCAAGAAGTGATTTCAAATTCGTAGAAATGGCTGTATCTGCAAAAGCCTGTAGCCAGTAAAAAGCCTAAAATTGGGAAAAGTGTTTGCATTTAGTGATGACACAAATGTATTGCAACGTTCGAACCCGAGAAATTCGTATCAAATATTTGCATTAATATTTTGGGGTAATTTCAGTGAGTTGTAAGAAAGCTTGCAGGGAATGCACATGCATTAGTCAATTAAATACTCACAAAGAGCTTCTGGGATGCATATTTCGCAGTATTCCTTCGATGAGCTAAACATGATTTCGTCTTACTGGGTCGCATTATATCGACGAATCATTCATAGAATAAAGTAGGGATAATAACAAAAGTGAGCTGCATTGAATAAATCACTTGAAGTCAAGACTAAGGAAGACATATTGCTGGGGTAAAATGAGCATCTAAAGCAAACAGAAGGGATCGCGGCCATCGAAAATGAGCGTTAAATAAATAACAAGCGCAGTATATAAGAACTGCCAAAACATCCAATCCACTAACAAGTAATGTCACTTGCTGCTTTTGCACCAATTTGGACGCTCAATACTAACAAATGAAGCAATTAAAGTAGGCACGAATTGGTACGAGCTATTAGGAGAGTAAAAAGGAAGGTAGGTGCTTCAGCATCCATCAAGACCAGCATTTGATGGGCAATGCCAGCAGTTCCAAAACTACCTTGGCATTTACCACTGATTTGATACAAATCGGAGAGCATGTAGAGATTCGCCCTCACAACCACCATGGCTACAAGACGAGGCTGAAACTAACAAACAGCTTCCATCTGGAGATTCAAAATACAGCTGAGTGACTACTTTGCCGCAGACTACTGCAGCAACGACACTGTTACTTTAACAAACATTTTCAAACTGAAAATGATACAGTAACGGTTAAGCATATCTGAGTGATTACTGGTAGCCAACCATAGCAATTGCTTCCAGAGAATACGATACACAAATCATTCAAATTGGGCAAGCACTAACCGATGTATGGAAAGTTGTAGGCACATTGTGGTAGGCACACGCTAGTCATGAGCTTTTAATGCGCAAAGAAGAGAGGAATATAGCGGGATTATATTGAGACAAAGAAGTCAACGCGAGATGGAAATCGAACCGCTCTTCAGTGAATCTGTAGTACCCATCAAGGTCAACACCACTTTGACAGAAATCGGAGCAAACGATGAGCGAAAACAAAGAGGATCCAGGGGTGAGAAAGGAGGTGTACTTTAACAATTAGACGAACCGCTGCAACATCAAGCAGATGAAACCAAATTGTTCACTTGACAGATGGAGCCTTATTTAGTAAAGGAATACAAGAATAATGAGTGAACGAAGAAAGTAAGATGCTGAAGGACGAATGATAGATGGCTACAGAAACAGGAGATAAAAACTTCTGTAAAGTAGTTGAGCGGTTTCTGCTATAAAATGGATAAATAGGAGAGCGATAAAATCTTATAAAAAAGGGGACAGAAGGCGATAGTCATTACCAGGAAATTAGCCACATCCGCTTCCGAACCCGTGCTAGTGACCTACACTCGATTAAGCCTCTGGACCATTTCTGTCAAATTCACTTCTTTGACCATCGACACAACCAGAATGGTGGCGGTTGAGGCAATATGTTTGCACCAGGCTGTTTTTAGCCCCTCCGCTGCATAACCGTATGTAGCCTCCAATGTTGCGTTTATTGTGTGTTTTCGACAGAGCATATTTCATGCCTTAAATCTGCTGTAGTCCAAAACTTCATCAACTCAACTGTAAAAGACGACCGTTCGACTGAGTGCTTCAGTGTTTGTGTGGCGCAAAAATCTACGGCGAAGCGCTAATCACTTAGCAAGTGGCTTGTTAGGTGCAACATTAGTTAGTTGGTTGTAAATGCAAGTTAGGCTAAGAAGGGGAATTTCCCAAGATATCTCGACTAAAGCTAAGCGCGAAATTTGCATCATTGCTGACCAGAGCGTAATGTGCATGAGAGGCGAATACGTCCTCGTCTAAGGAGAAATTCAAACTAGCGTGTCGAGGCTTCCTTGAAGGCGAAGGAAGGCACAATGCTAGGGCAGAATGTATGCACTCAACATGCAGAGGGAAGAAACTGCTGGCATTGGCTGGAGGTCAGTCCACCTGGCCAGACCCGAATCCGACAATCAAACAAGCAATGTATTACGCTGGCATCTTAACAAATGCTAACCTCCACTCATTATGCCACAGAACGTGATTTGGTTGGACACAGCAATCAATGCAGTCGATTGCGTCGATTACGAAGACGCCACGCTTTACCCACCAATTTTCCATCTCCATTCAAACAGGAGTCGCATCTCAATACGAAATCAAATATTGGGACACGGAGATGCCATTTAGTACACATAAACGCGTGTCTTGCGTACAAATAATGCTAATGTTCAGCAAGAAATGAGCATCGTGGTGGTGTTAGGTATAAGGCGTCGGCTTCATTTTCTCTACAAACTAATTTCTGATTTCAGTGCTCCACTTTTGGTGATGCACATGTGCTAGACATGCATTACTGGCCGAAGCACTAAGCAGATACGCTGTGACGCAAATTCGTTCGTCGTACAAGTGACTAAAAGCATGGAATGGAGACACCTTTTTAAGCCTTTCTTAAAGGAGTTATAGCAGAGCGTTATTAGTCGAATGACTTATTAGTGAGTTCTAAAGAATGGAGAATCTACCTCCTTGATCAACGTTAAAAATGGGTAATTAAGAGATCTAGCCACGAATAAGTTACCAAGGTTTAGTCTATTTCTATCTACATCCACCGGAACAGTTTAGACTTAAATCAGAGTTGAATTCCACCTTGACAGTGTTTGGATGCAAACCAGTGTCTTCATAATAAGAACCAAGCTACTGTCTCAGATCCACGGACATTTACGCCACAAATTCGAGGCAATAGAGTTCTTTAAGAGGTGCGTTTTTTTTTTATCTGACCCTCACCTCACCGTCCTGGGTCAATTCAACAAATGGCATCAAGCCGTCCCGACTTCCGACTGCAACATTTGCAAACAACTGCATTTACTTCTAGAACAATGAAAAGAACACCACAAATTTCATTGGGTATGCGATAAGGGCACCAACGCCATTAAACAGCGCAAAATTTGTGATTAGTCCATGGCAATTCGTCATTTTACAGCTGTTCAAACATTATTAAACCCCATTAGATTGGCCCTTTGTTCGCTTAGAAACAAGATTTCTGCATAAATCATATTAGTTATGCGAATAACATTCTGGATGAGCTAATCAACTGTTCAAACTAGAATAGACATTTGATGCCTACTGGCGTTACTCGAACACTTTATGTGAGGTAATAGTTATCCTCCTCCTCCTCCTCCTCCTCTTCTTTGCATCTAACCCAAGTGCAAGAACATTGACTGCTTTGAGACATCTTTATTGCCTTTGACAAAACGTTGGACCGATTGCATGTTACTAAGGGGCTGTAGGAGGACCTCCTTCGGCGTCATGAAAACAAGTTGCTGCCTAAGGACTAGATTTGGGTTGTTTTTCCGTCCCTTGCCTTAGGGAAACTATTCCCAAAGCAACAGAGAAGTGAGAAAAAAATTGTGAAGCAAACTCAGTAAGACGGAGAACTAAGCCTTCATCCGTTTACTCTCCCACGTATTGGCTCGCGCATCCCAGTTAAATGTAAGTGCAAGTAAACCTTGCTTTAACGAACTCTCTGAGTCACGTGGGACATCGGTGAAAAGGAAAGCTAATGGCAAAAACACTGAAATACCACTTAGCCAAAGCAAATTTAACCACCGTGATAAAGGCTGAATCTCGCTACTACATTTGCGATGCATCCCATTTTACCATTTGACTAACGGATTACGTCTTTGATGCAGTGTTGCAACGCAATTTCAAAATCAAGAAACCAAATAAGTTTGCCTGCATTGGGGCTTCTTTGCCGGTCAACTACCTTTCCACAAAAGGCTTTAGAATTGAAGAAAGGCAGAGAGGTTGATTGCAGCCGTAGATAAGAGGATCCTAAGTGGCAACATAAAACACGCGAAAGATCAAAACAAGCCTAATGCTTGAGCAAGTCTAATGAACACAACTGTCGTCTTATCTTATCAACTCTGTAATTGATTAAAAGGACATGTACACCGACTTGACGCTTGGAGGTTGTTTCCAAGTTTTTAGACGTCCCCGCCTTCCTACATGCGTATCGCGACCGGCCATCCTTTCAATCATCCATCCCTTAATCCTGCATTATATGCACACATCAAGCCAGATGTGAATGGTAAATATATGGTCAAATGTTTTTGTTAATTGATTTTCGGTGAAATTAAACATTCTCTATTGCGGGCATGACCATCTTGCTAGACAGATCCCACCGTCATTCTCTTACGTAGACATGCCACGTCCGTTCATTTATTATTTCCACGGCAGTACATACTCATACGGGTCTTGGCATTCCATTTGATGTCAAGCCAGGTGAGGCGCAAACTGACTGAAAACACTCTTATTTACACAGCCGTTTGGTTCCAACTACATTTATTGATAGCCGACAACCTAACCCCTTCCAAATGTGGTAAGCTTTACACTCTGTCAACATCCCAAACGCGGCAATATATGGGATGTGATTCATCAAATTTCATTAGCTGCACCCCGACGACTAATTAACTGAGTCAGTTCCTGCTCTTCATAGCAGACATGTTTTGAACTTTGGGCCTATTTACAATGCGCTCCCGTTTCATGCTTCACTGTGGAGACGAATATTCAACGTTGGCACTGTCTCTACAGCTCGTGCACTTCTATTCCTAGGCAAGCACATCTTCTTCTCATCCACCTTGCACGTCACTAGCCCCAAGACCGCCAACTTCTCATCACCCACTCGCCTTGCCTTTAACTTTACGCCCCTCCTAGTGCTCCTTCCACCACACGCCGCACACACTATCTCCTCAGCCGCATTCATTAATATGTGTGTGCATTTATTCTGTCGAAAAGAAGGAGTGGGAAATAAAGAAAACATACTGGAGAGGTGACAGAGCTTGAAAGTGTGATGTGAGTGTTTGAACAGATGGCGATTGATTTGCGGCACATAATTTTGGCTACAACCAGTACAGTTGGTGGAAGATTAGTCCTTATAGACCACAGAGGCCGGCACAGTTACCTTTCTGCGATTCTTTAAGTCCAGTGTCGAGTACACTTGATGTCCTTTCCGGTTTTTAGGCGCATTGTTTGCGGAGAGGCATCCGTCCTTCAGGGCATTTGCTGCAGCTGATTCCTTCCTCATACGGTCACTGGCCTCCATTGTTCTGTCTAAAAGAGTGCTTAGGTGTGTAGCCACACACAATCAAATATTGTGGGTTCTGTAAACCGGGCATAATGCCATCACATTGCTGCATTGCACAGCCAACCTCATTTATGGTTGCCCGAACCATCTGTTCAGGTACAAAGAAAGGCATGACAAGACGCACCATCTTGTACTAAACCATTTAATGCCACACACACACACGCGCACAAATTTCTCACCTGTGCCTAGTGACTACAGGGGTCTGTGCAGTTGTTGTTATGGTAATTGTAGTTTTTGGCTTCATTCTTCCAGGCACATACGCCTTTATTAATGGATGGCTTTAGGCCACTGATAAGGACGGTACTTCGTACAGCTCTATGGTAGGGTCATAGAAAGGGAGGTTTGAACCTGCACTTCTCGGCCAAAAAATTTGCCAGATTCTGCAAATCCGTAGAGTACTTCTAGACAAATGAAAACAGGTACCATTTACACGTGAAACAGATTACAGTGTTAACGCAAGACCAGTCGACCACGAAGGTGTTGGCAACGAACGTACGATTAGTTGCACATTGGTGGCAGGAGGTTGTACATTTTCGCGAACTTACCTATGAGCCTCAAGAAGTTGTTCCTGTTCAACCGGTGTGGGTGGCTCACACGCCACCATGGCGATGACAGTGATGAGTCTGAAGACCACCTTCACAAAGGGACCTGGCAACGCGAAATGTGTGCAGAGCAACAGTTGAGGATGATGATGGTGAGCGATGCTAAGTAAATAATTCACCATTCCGTGCGCATATCATCGTAGCAAAGGGACTAAGAGAGCTACACAGTCCCGCCTATTTATACGTGAAATAAGGTATGGAGTAATATGGTTGGATGTGGTGCAATAAAACAGACTTTGGCATCACATTGGTTGAGATAATCCCGTCACTTATGATTCAGATCAAGCCGACTTTGGTTTGCAGACCCGCTGACTAGAATTACCTTCATTTTACATTTTGAATGCAATAGCAGAATTCATGCCATCACGGTGCGTAGAGTGGGCAGATTTGAAAGGACTCAAGTGCTCTGATCCTGACCATGTAACCCATGGACACTGCAGTCACGCTTTGCGACTTCCTCGCATTTTTTGTTTTAGCAGACCAAATCAGTGACAGACGCGATCAGACTGCAGTGAAATTGAGGTTGTGCGAGCATTACTACCATCATTCAAAGGTGATGGCATCGGATGATACCCAAACTCACCCTATCAAATTTTACGATTTGTCAATGTCTCACTCTCCATGATCACTATTGCACTGTTCCATGCCACAAAATGTACAATAGTTTGTTCCACCCAGTCTTCCATAGGCAACACGCTGACACTAGGAGAAGAAGGGTTGCAATCTTCTCACTGCGTTAATGGCAGTTGATGTTCCATATCTGTCTTAATGTCAGCGAATTTTACGACCTTTGCCTTCAGTCTTTCAGTTTCTTATTTAACACGCTTATTAAAAACTATTTAACGATATCATTTACGCTGATGCGGCTGATGCTACTTGCAAATGGCTGTTTCTTCAGTTTAAACTGATAAATTAAGTGTCCTTATCTCTTTCAATCAGTCAACTTACAAGCAAGAAAACCATCTGGCCACATCTTTTATTTTTTTATATCTTGAGCAGAAGAAGAGCTGAGGAGAAGAACAGTTGACTCAAACACACTGAAATGATTTAACTTCGAATACGGTGACCAGTAGTGATAATCACAGAATGCACGGTTTTATCGTCATTGGCCTGATATTTTTTGAGCTTTTGATTGCTAAAATAAAAATATGGCATGAATGTGTCACTGTGATGCGAGGACCAGTTCTGTTAAGGAGATGAGAGGACATAGAATTTGAGACGTCTTCGGCGTATGAATGTTGTACACAAAGCATCTTTTATTGTCTACTTAACCGTCTTTTTCCACTGTATAGATTTCGAGATCGCACAACGAGAAGTGGATTTACAAGATGAGATGGTGCCTTTGTAGCATGAAGTAGAGTCACTGGTGATTGGTGGTGCGGAACGGGATTAGCACAACCGCCACAATATACGATAGCCTTTGTTAAATGTCGGCTTCAGCTTTGAGCTTATGACCGTAGCCGATGCGGGTGTGTAATGCAATGTGTGAAGCAGACATAAAATCATGCTACTCTATTGACCGTATGAAACCATTAATTTTGAGCTTCGTCTCTTTTTGCAAATGATATCCATTAATCCACATTATTTTCCATGAATTATTGATAGAATAGCAGTCATGATTTTGTGACTTCTACAAATGTATGAATTTTGATGTTGCATTGAATTGTGGAAGTAATGACGAGGCTTTCATGAATAAGCACGTTGTTCGATGAACGTCAGCAGCTAAAACTCAGAATTTTATGGCTTTAAAACATCGTAAATATTACTGCCTTGTTAATAGAAAAGTGAAAGGATCATAGGGAATCCACAGGACCAACAGAGAGCAACGGAACCATGGTTTTGCGGTGATGACCTTAGCCTGACAAGGAGAAATGACTGCAATGGTTTTGCAGCAGCAGTCATGTATCAAGCAGCCCCTTAAGTTGTGCATCAAGTCAGAGTGAGAACTTTGTCAATGATAGCCAAGAAAGTGGACTTCTCTACACTTGCATAGTTTATCCAGCACGATGGTATTTAACAGTGGCTTTTGAAAGCCAAATCTAGCATCGTATATCTTCTGATAATCAACAACTCCTTCAATTATTCATCGCTTTTGTCAAAATGGAAAATAAGTTAATTACACTAGAAACAGTGCCACCGTTTGTCCATCCACAACCGACAGAGGTGCTCAAAAGATTTCGCACCTCTCCTGTTGGTGTAACTGAAGAGTCGGCTTTCAGTCACCCACGCTTGCCATCACATGATGCGCGTGGAACGCACCATTTGCTTGCAGGTTAAAGCAAGTGCTCACCAGACGCCTCATAGCACCTAAGCGAAACTTCTTTTTGCACAACTATCAAAACAAATAATGTCTTAGCGTTTGTAATCACTAACTAAGTAAAAGTACAAAAGAATTTCTTACCAGCACACGCTATAGTAACACTAAAAGTTTTGTCTGAGAACAAGCAAACCCATTGCACATTCTTGTTTTCACTTTGCCTACGGTGCATTTTCGATAAGAAGGTTAACTGGGAAAGCGCTTAAATAACTGCTTGTGACATCGGCGAATAAGTGAACACAATGGAAGTCTACATGTTGTCCAAAATTGTGCATCTACTTATAGCTCATAGACCGTGATGTGTCAGGGCTATATTTTGGTGCTCTGCTAACATCAGCGAGAATTCAAACGCTGACAAGCTCTAAACATATAATCGCAGCTCACTGGCTCAAGGTACGAAATCACGCTAAGACTCCTGGTCCTACTGCAAATAACAGAAGTTTTACCAGGCATTTATGTGTTTGTATAAGAGGTGCATTTTAATATTTTTAAACAATTGGTAGCGTACAAAAGCCGATGCTAGTGACAGCAGCAGCAGCAGCAGACCAATCGAATTGCGTGAGACTTGGCGTGCTATTTCTATCCTACTCAGCATTAGAAACTGTGGGATAAAATGCAGCTAACAACTGAACACAGGTTTAACTGGACATAACAGCCAAGCGACCGTGGTACTGCCTGACATGAGTTTTAAATTTACTTAACACTTGAAGGGGAGCCACAGATTTTGATGCAGTATAACAGCCTATAATTTAGCATAAATAATAGCCACTGCATAATTTACCACTAAACTGCATTATTGTATTTGCCTATTTATCTGTGGAATAGTATCCAATGTCAACGACATTTTAGAAGCCTATGAAGCTTGTGGATATTAAAATCGAATATTCAGCCACACAGCGCACGTGTACGACTACCGTTATTAATTTTGTTTGTTCGTGTGAGCATAATGTTCGAGTTGGTTACACTTTGCCTGCACAAAATAATTAGCCATATTTGTCAGGCTTAGAAGCTTTCTGTTTTCGTGGCACTCCACTGCCAAAACAGGCGTTTAGTTTAAGTTCCGTGGTGAAAATTTCGTCATACCATTGACACCCACACGCCTGCATGAGGGATGATTTACGTTTATTGAAATCCTCATCATTGAACACACTTACAAATACTAGCCTGCCTGATGCGTCAGTACAGTGCTAAAATGTACAAGCCACATGCGCTTACCTTCCTTCTTTCTTATGCAATTTAATGTTTTGCTAATCAATAGGCGTGCTTACTATACGAGCGAACGATTCCTTTGCGAACTACCCACAACTTTATGAGAAGTTATCAAATGTGCTGAATAACAAACGGATTATTCAGATCAGTGACTTGTAAGTATGAGTGTTGAGTGATAATAGCACCAAGAGTTGACTGCTATTGAATGTCGAATGCCTATGTCTACTATTTCTTGTAGCACATGTGGATTCTCTCTGGACTTTAGGATAGAACAAATTCATATGCGTTGAGGCATTATTTAGTCGCACATGTGAATCGAAGCATTAACACATCGTCTTGGAAATTTTGCTGCTGCTTAAGAATTCATGCCTACTAATGAATTGTTAGCAATGTTGTTATGCTGCCTCATACATTACCAGCGGCCACAAGAACCCACTACCGTAATGAGTGCGCTCTCTAGCAACACTACGAACCTTTGCTGAATGCGTTCTGAACAGCAAAAGTATCAGCGAGCCTTAATAATCTGCATAAAAGTGCACTGGAGTGTATGATGCTGCTCCAGATGTTCCAGCTACACTGAAAAAAATAGCAGCGATACTAGTTAACACAATCAGTTGCAGCAAAGGAGCCAGAGTTCTTCAGTCCTGACTAATTTATGCTACAATATCGTAGAAAACCTCTGCATATTCATTTAGAGATGATTCCCATGCAGTCTTTCCTGGGTTACTCAATGGAACCTGCTATATCGGACACCACGTTACTGACCAGCCATTTGATTTTTGTCTCAGCACCGACAGATAGGCTCAAATCAAGTCGATTGCCTATAGCTATGGCTGCAAACTGTAGATCCACAGGTTTAGCTTACCCTATAAGTGCTAGTACAACTTCTAATTATAATTTTTCTCGCCTACGTGCGCATGTGATTAGCATCACACATCACACACGCTCTTTCGAAAATAGCGAAACCCGAATATCGACATTTATTAGAGCAAGAGAGGAATTGTACTCAAATGTGGATAGTGAAAGTTGTTGTAGGCGAATCAGCTAATATTGGATGTGTCTCTAGCCCAAAAACGGAGCGCTTTTGATTATCTCAAGAGCAGAATTCAAAGTAGTCTTTGCATCTTCAGCTGGGCCAAGCGACGTGTTGACCTCTGCCACCACCATCGACTTCAGCAGACCTAGATAGCAAAGTAAAGCGGTTTCATCCTCACTTTCGTGTAAAGAAAATTTATAAAGACTCAATGATCTTTGCAGCCTCATTCTTAACGTGTGCTGCAGTGAATGTGTCACAAAGCACTCCGGTGACGCTACAGGTTTAGCACATCGCAACACTGTCTCGATTTATTTATGCTACTTGTTCACGCCACTAGATGAAATCCACAGCCTAATGAAACCTTCAGAATAATAAGCTAATAATGTTGGTCTGTTGTTTCTCAGGAAAAAACCAACAGGATTCTACAAATATGTGCTTCTGTTCCAGCATGCAGATGTTTCCCTTGCAGTAGTATCATAAGCAGCTGCTCTGACATCTTTGTTCGTCGTCAAGTAGAGGTCGCTGCTGTCAATGCAGTTAAGGCATAACCATAAAAGTCGAAACTGCTAGCCCACCTGTCTGACCATGAGTCTTGCAAATGTACTTGCCCTCGTCCAACGAGAGACCCCCTGCAACGGGTTTCCGTCAATTTCGTAGCTCAGGTGGATTTGACAATTAGGACTGTCAAACAAACATGTTTCTTAAATTAGTGTTTTATTTACTCATCATCTCTAAAATGCATGTCTTTTAGCAATTACTCACCAAAACGGCATTATGGTCTTGAGAGTCACCACCATGACACTCTCAATGCCAATCCTTCGCACATCGTCCATATTAAAATACGGAATATTGAGATCCTTTATGAACTTCCTAAAGCAAGAAGTAAATTGTGAGCTTGCTCTCCCTCCATTCGATTGGCTTAAAGGTCGAACTTACAGCTCTGGTGTATCGACATCCCGAAGTCCGATGTAAAGTAGTTGATTGGCTTCAAGACTGCAATATGCATAAGGTGAGTGAGCGTCAGTCAGGTAAGTAATTGTAAGTAATGCAAGGAGACCAGACCTACACTGGTTTGACGGTTTCAAAGCCTTGAGTTTGCGGAATGAGTTTGCTGGTTTCGTTCAGAAGGAAGGAGAGGGGCATGCCGTGAGTGTGACGAGAAGTAGAGCTCCTGGGAGCATTGATGTCAGCGTGTGCGTCAACCCAGACAACAAAAGTTAAGGAAACTCTCCAAATGACCCGCAATTGACCCGATCCCAATGCTGTGGTCGCCGCCTAGTATGAGTGTTATGTTGTTCTCCTCCATACTTTTAACGGCGCACTCTGTCAGCTCTAAAGTGGTTTTCACTAGTGCTCGCTGGTTCTCGCAATTCAAAATAACATCCGCTTTACGGTCCTTTGGCTGCATGACTTCTCCACAGTCATTTACTTTGGCATCTAGCAGTGGGCAACAAAACAGCAAGGGCACATAAGCACTGAGAATTTAGGCAAGTCATATTAACGAGTAGGAGCGTAGTTGGCTCCGCAAGGGTGAACTAGAAAACTGGGGGAGATGGAATATCAAGCTAGCAGATAATTTGCCCAATTTCCTCAGAAGCTCTTTGAGACCACAGTTCAGGATGTCCCTAGGTCCATTCTGAACCCTATCCTTTGGTTGACCCTTGTTGATAGCTGCTGCCAAAATACCCAGAGAGGAGACGTGATTGCCAGAACCCTTACCCATGACGCGAAAGCGCAAATTGGCTGGATGTGCGTTGTAAGCACCTTTTATGCTCCATGTGTTACAGCTTTGTGCGGCTGTGAAGATGTGTCTGTACAGCTGTCAGGATACTATTTCCGTGTGTTTGTGATGACAATTGATTTGAATGCTTCTGTGGTCTCCAGCGCAAGGGGCGTCGAAGGCGATCGTATGACGATAGTGGCTGAAATCACAGAACGCGGATCAAGCACTTGTTTATGTCTCATGGAATCTGTTTATAACGTTAAGATCTACTGTCCGAATGGAGTCATAGCTACTATTGGAGTAAGTATTTTTCAATATTGTACGTTTAGAGACCTAAGTGCGCCAGTGAACCCACTCCTTCCCAAACAAAACATTTTCGCCTGTTATTTAATGCTAAAACTTGACGAGGGTATCGACGCTGGGCAAATTAAAACATGTGTGGAGGCATTTGTTGCAGATGTTGGAAGAGATTTCTGCTTCACTTCATCAAGTGCATAAAACATCCGGCAGGTGACACAAACTTTACTTTTGTTACCTGTCACAATGTTCGCAATCCCACTATTTGTTTGGTGAACGCAATGCTATCACCTTCAATGGACCACATCATATGCAGCGGCTTTCGATTGCATCGAATAACTGGGACACTGTAATCAATCACTACCACCAGAACAATATCAGTATGCTTAGTGGTTACCAAGATTATAAGGCTTACACAAAATTAAAAGCACAAATCTTAATAGAAATTGAGATGTGGTGTTGTATTTGGTGTGTAAAAGCCTCATGTGGCTGCAGAAAATGGGACCACGAACCTGGATTATTGTCATTCTTGAGTATTTTGATTGACATGGACTTTGACTTGCTCAGCGAGTCAGTTGCGCTGACGCGATGATGAGAAGGTCGATTTCTTTGGAGCTGAGGGAATCTGTCCTCCTAGTCCTTATCACGCCTGTGTGGGGCCTCTTTTACCTGAGACAACAATTCTTGTAGCAGGGCTAGTCACTAGGAAAAGGAGGTGACGAAGGCGGATCTCTCCATTTCAAAGACCATATGTACTTTGAAAACTGGCTCGAGACCACAATGTTCACCCTTCTACTCTACTCTCTGCGACAACGAATATTCCTTCACCTTCGTGTCCTCACCCAAGATTTGGCCACGACTGCGATAGAAGCTGGACTATCTCGCGATTCCAACATTGGCTAATGCCGAGAGACATTAGTCCTTCACCTCATCAACCAGCAAGAATAGCATCTTGCCAGAGACTTTTCCATCGTTACTATAAACCTGACGAGGACGATGAGGAATGCGCTAAGAACCTTCAGCGCACTGCTTCATAGGGTCGCTGAGTGGGTGGCAGCTCAAAGTAGAGCCAAAGTTCCACCATTCATTACGGTCGAGAAAGTCTGCGCTATATGTACTGACAAGATCAGTCAGGAACTCCAAGTGCCATCGTCCTTCCAGACGTCCAGCAAATTGCCGAACCCTACCACCCCACGAGAGGGCCTCTTGCGCCACATTTTAAGTTCCAGTGAGCATTCCTTTTATTCTGTCCACTGCCAAGTAGATTCTACTTATTTATTGCAAGCCCAAGTAAGCTGGGAGAATGCTCATGCAGCTTCCTTTTTGACTTGGTGGAGATGGTAAACAGGGAGACGTCGATAAAATTCTGCACAAGGAAAAAACCCGGACAGCAAAATTCATTATAGGTCCGACACTAGCTTGCGATGTGGAACTTGGTGCTGACTTTATTCGTAAGCCTAAAATGATCCTAAATTTTGTGGAAGGCACATTTTTACTTAGCAAAGCCCTCAAGTCAATGCAGTTGATTCATAACCTGAAAAAAGATGCTAAGAACATCAGCAGCGCTCTTTTTGAAGCAGCAGCTATCCTTCCAAACAGTTCCGGCTACCTTTGCTCATAGTCGACCCACATTATCGATAACAAGACGCGAGAGCTTTGCGCATTCCTGACTAAGTACCTAAACATGTTCTCATGGCAAGGCGCGAGACTGAGAGGAGCAAACATTGTTAAGCACACGATTAATGCCGACGAAGATAGACTGAAGAGATGAGTTGGATGAGGTTGTACCACCATCAAAGTCACCACAGACATCTCCGATCGCACTGGCAAGGAAGAGGTAACGATAGTCCGCGATGATGCATAGATTATAGGAGGTTGAGCGCCGTAACTAAGACGGATACATTCCCCTCGCCACGTGTACACAATTCGTCAGACTCCCTGCAAGGGTCAAAGAGGCCTCTTATCCTACACTCAAAAAATTCTGATACTGACAAGTGAAAGTGGTGGAAACGAACAGAGAAGACAACTCTTGTAGTGCCGAACGGGCAGACGGCATTGATGCATCTGTTACCAAAACACTGTATTATTCACGTCGATGACATCCGCGTCTTTAGCAGAGAGCAGAGGACCCATCGCCAATCTGAAGTTAGTGTTGGACTACTTCCAGAACGCAACATTGACACAGTATGCAAGAAATCGGTGGCTGCTTTAATGCTTGTTCGCATTTCTAGGACACACGGTAACGTCAGATGGGATTGGGTTCACCAAACACTGCGCAAAACAAAGGAGGGCCCAGCCAACATCAGCCAATTAGACTCACATCCCTAATTTCCTTAATAACCTCTTTGGAGCATGGTTTCCATGCAGATAAATAAAGAATTTTCAAATCCTCATTACTCTAGAAATTCCAGCATTGTCCATGCCAAAGCCACAACGATGTCTTCGGTGGTGCAAATGCTTTGAGCGACAGCTCATCAAGTCTTAAACTTCTGCGATATATGCGAAACCATTTTTGACATAAAGAAGCAGCGAAGCGCTAGCATTTGTAGCAAGAAGTTAAGGAGGACAGCATGGAATTATTTGTTTGCGCTATCAAATGTACTTCGATATTTATTGAGCTTAAGTGGCTAAAATGATACCGCATGCTACCATTGTCTCATCTGCCTTGATATTATTTTTTCAGCCACCCTTACACTACATTACACTTTTCTCCAGCGGATTCAATTTAATCACATTTTGTTAAGGTTCTGGTAGCAAAGGGGGTTGTTTAGGTTTTAACGTATGCAGGTTTTTGTCTTTAGATCAACATGCAGTTAGTCTCAATGCATGGGAGGAATGTGAGTATGCGACTGCCTACTCGTGGAGACACTTCGTTAGATAGGCAAAAATCAAATGAATTATGAAACCTAGAATGTTGCCGTGATGGCTTTGCAAAGAGAAGTTCCGCTTAGTTGGCCAAAGCAATATGATCACTTGAGAGGCTTGACGTTACATGTTCTCTAGGACGTCTGCTACATCAGTGCACTGTCAGCTTCCTTCCATTGTAATTTCAGAATGCACGAATTTCTCCAGCGTCATAACTCGTGTTGCCACTTACTACAGCGTTGAGTAACGAGATGTGGGGCCACGCAGACTGGCAACAGTAATGCACTAGCATTTTCGAGATGCGCCGAGCATAGCGTGTAGTTGATGCGAAGCTTTTCAACGGCTGATTACCCCACCAACTGATGCTTTTAGAGGAATGACTGTTTTCATTGATCCGTTTCGCTGAACTTACCACCCATTGTTTTCGTTTTTTACGAAATTTTGGTTTATACGCTGTTGAGTCCCAGAAAGACAAATCCATTTTGGGGGTAGCACTTCCTCCTTACTTGGCTCTCGTAATTGTAGGTTACTTTATTAAGCTACTTTACCTGCCTTTGCATCAGTGTTAATGCCAATGCTTGAGAGAAATCAACATACTGAACCACTCGACATAACAAATGCTCGACAGTCACAGGTAAGCAAACGTGTTGTCGATTCTTTCGAGCAAATTCTTGGCTTTCCGACCAGCCGACAATCGTTCATTTGCAAACTAAGAACTGAGAATCAACACCACGTGCGGAGTAAGAACAGTAACGCTGGCATTGTTTGCGATTTCCAAAGCATGACTGTGCGATCTATTCGCAAAGAATTTATTTTTTTCAATTTTGTCCACTACGAGAGTCCACTTTGCGTGCGATGCGACCGAATTCGTTAACAACATCTGCCCTGATCTTGAGATGGAATTGGAAGAAATTGCCTTTGCTTTCTTATGGGACGTAAACCACTCATGGCAGTTGTCCTACGTTAGTACGATTCTTAACGTCTCTTACGCGGTATCCACTCTATCCCATTTAGCAGCCTGGCACCGCAGGCAGAGGAGGGCAATAATACGATATTTTTGTGATGGTCAACAATCGATCACTTCATTGCTGTCAAGCATCACAGCACTGGCTTCATCAAACCACTGATGCCCTACGCCATGTTAACTATCTCAGGCTGAAAAATAAGAGTTGAAAACCTGAGCCAGCCATTCTGCACACAAGCATGGATCGGCATTTATCAATGACCCACGTAATCACATTGTAAGGTCTTGATAGTGCTAATTAATGCAAGCCACTTTCCATAACAACGATTTGGACATCTAAACGCATTTAGATATGGTAAAGCAGGACCATTCTGTATTGAACTTTTAAGTGCATGTAGACAACTGCAGGGCGTCCTTTGTCTTTGCACAATTCGATGTTAGCTTATTCGGGGTGTGCTTTATAGACGCTACGTGTTTAGTCCACTTTACCACTGGAGTTAATTATTCCCTGACTTAGCGCATCCACACGAACTGCATTATCGCACTGGCACCGCACAATTTAGAATTACATATTTCACCGAGAGATGCGTATGATGTGCATCCCTCATTATGGTTGTGCACTTGCAAGCACATTCGCTGATCCCTCACTACTGCACGAGTGTCCGTCTGAAGTGCTCGCAAAAGCCCCATTCATTGCCATTTGCAAAGCATTCCCTCCATTCTCACTTGTATCATGCCAATAAATTTCAACTTTCGTATGTACCTCTCCAGAAGTGATGGTCCTTAACTAAAAGCTCTCACAAAAACAAGTAAAGATTCTTCTCACCCATCATCACTCGCACCGCAACAGTGTCTTTACAAGCCACCTGATAAAATGTCGTTCGGAAGAAATTTGAAGGAGAATATATGGTTATAACTGGTTGAGGAGGTCAACACAGCTCTAAAATGCGTCTCCAGTCAATTGGTGTTTCATGCTGGATTTGTAATTCATGCCGAGTGTCCCGTGCGTCTGATGAGCACTTTATTTGACCTGAAAACAGATAGTGCGTTCTATGCGCATCATGTGTTGGCAAGCGTGAGTGACTGAAAGGCGAATCTTCAGTAACGCCAATGGGAGAGGTGTAAATCCTTTTGAGCACCTTCGTCAGTTGTAGGTGAATAAACGGTGCAACTGATTCAAGTGTAATTGACTTCTTTTACCACTTCGCCAGAGGCATTATCAAAACCGAAGAAGCTGTCGATTATTTGTGAATATAAGACGCTGGACTTGGATTTCAAACAGCACTGTTCAATGGCATCGTACTGATTTATCAATCCAAATCGAAAAATGCCCATTTAAATGGCTATCATTGGCAACGTACCAACTCTGACTTGATGTGCAACTTAAAGATCTGCAAAAAACATGACTGCTGTTACAAAATCATCAGTGAATCCTTTTTGTCAAACTGAGGTCATCATTGCTAAAAAGTGGCTCCCAACACTCCTCTCATTTTCCGCTAACAAGACATTAATAAGCTGCAGAGTCATGAAACTACAGCATTTTTGAGCTTTAACCACTGATGGCTTTGCTTTGGTTTCATAACGATGACGTCCACCGAATAACGTGCTTTTCCATGGAAGCCTTTTCACTACTTCCACAATTCCATACAACATTATAATTCGCACATTTGGCGAAGTCACAAACTCATAGCAGCTATTTTCCTATAACAATAATAATAATAATTCATTTACAAATCATTTGGATTTACCGATATCAATTGTGTGAAGAAACGAAACTCAAAATCAATGGTTTCGCGCGATCAACAGATCACCATGATTTTGTGTTTGCTTCCTTTATTGAATCGCACAACCTCGCTTTTCTACCGCGTCGTCTGCGTTCATGTCCTCAAAGCCGAAGCCGACTTTTCAAAAAGCTACCATGTGAATTGTGCCAGTTGGGCTAAATCAGTTTTGCATCACCAATCACCAGCGACTCTAGTTCTAACTACAAGATTACCATTATGCAAGTGAGTGAAGGCATGATCTCATTGTGTAAGTCAATTTCTTGCTCCGGTACCCAAAAGCCATAAAGTGGAAAGAGACGGCTGAGCAGACAATAAAAGTTGCTTTCTGTATAACATCCCTACACCGATGACGGCGCAACGCAATTGAAGGCTAAAAAGTATCAAAATAATGACGACAAAGCCTTGCATTTCATGGTTACCATTACTGGTTGCCACGTTCAAAGTTAAATCAGTTCAATGTGTTCCTGTTCACTGCTCCGACAGCCCTTCCTCTGTTAAAGTTTTAAAAAATATAAACTTATGAATTGGTGGTTCCCTTGCTTGGAAGTTGACTGATTAAAAGAGACAAGGTGGCCAAGTTATCAGTGGAAAACTGAAGAAATAGCTCCCTGCAAGTGGCATCGACTACATCAGCGTAAATGGTAGCAATGGGTAGTCTTTAATAGGCATTTTGAATAAGAAATTGTAAGACTAAAAGCAAAGGCAGTCAAGCCTTTCATCATGCGGACCAAAAACTGCATTGACAGTTCGTTCAACAGTGTCCAATGCCACTGGCACATTTTGTGACAATACCACTAAGAAACATTGACCGAAGTTAAGCATTTGTGAAGTAAATGAGTAAATGGGTAGTCATTAAAAGAAAAGATATGAAAGAGAAGGAGCAGAAGGGGAACAATAGCAATATCACTACTGAAGAAAGCAAGAAGGAAAGAAGGGGAGAGAGGAAGAGAAGTGGAAGACTAAGAGAGGAAGAAGGATGGTGAGAGTGCGTGAATGAATGAATGCTTGTCAGTGTAAAGGAATTTGTTAACCAAGATATGGCTTCGATTCCCGCCTCACGTGACCTTGAACTGGGAATGGATGAACGTCCAGGGCTGTTCGGTGACGCCATCGCATCCTGAATTCGACGGTAATCGATATCTGACCTTCGTTCTAGAATTAAATTACCTTGTACTTGCCGAAAATTGATATTTTAAGGCTGTCTAATGGCGTCACTTGACGTTGATGTCGACGTAGATCGATATCTGACCCCGACTCTGGCATCACCAGACCTTGAAATCGATGATAATCGATAACCATGGCGAACTGATGACGTCAATTGAACTTGCAAAAGATATAACTTGTAACAATTTTGTTTTGAAATTGACACAGAAACACTCATTTACATGAGACACATTTCTCATTTGTCGCCACGTTTCTGTATTTGGGCTTAAAAGTTGGAATAGTTGTTCATATGGAATGAATTAATTTTGCTGTACTAATCCACGTGGCCGCCTGTCTGCACAGCACTGTGGAGCAGAGTCTGCTACAAGTACACTTAAGGAATAGGAGACTGGCGGTGTGTCCTGGAGACAATCTCACTAAGTGAAAGTGCGATCTGTAAGGAGCAAAAAACCACTCTACTCAAACGCTTGGGTCACTATATTTGCCATTTTTAATTGTGTTACTCTATCAATAGTTGAACTGGTTCTTTTCCAACGCAACTCATTGCAGGCCATCGCGTCCATTTCCATTATAATGATATTCCCTTCACGTCAGTAGTTCAATTTTCCGCTTGGTCAGGCGCAACCAATTCTCACTCTGCAAACACAGCCACATATTTTAGGTCACTTGTCGTGGAATAGCACGCACCGTTGGCGTTCACTCTTCTTATTCCTTCAACCGCGAATCTATCACTGCTAAAGCTTTGTAATCGTTTTAGGTCGCCTCAATTTAATGGATGATTTCTGTGTACACTTTAACAATCGCGAAGTAGTATCAACTATTATGTACTTTTGAGATTTCAGTGAAGTTAATTGAAACAATAATCTTGTGTTGGTTAAGTAGACAGGAAAGTTGGGGCATCCACACCTCGAAATGTCGGCTGGATGGACACTTTGACTTAATGGAATCGAATCGCCGTGTGTCAGCTTTACCATACAGAATTGCCACGATGCGTTCTGAAATTATCCTTGCTCTCAATGTCGTTTACGCTAAATCATGTACTTGTGGGCGAAAGTATGAGCCATAAAATGCCTATCATTGCAAAGCCGATTATTTTACTGCTTCTAAGAATAGACCTTGATTGATAAAAAACGCAGTATAATTCAGCGACATACTCGAGCAACGACAGGGTCCTTGATAAATGCCGATCTGGACTATTGCAAGACCTCTTCATAGTGATCGTGTTTACACAGCTACTTGATTTGAGGAATGCGGTGGTCCAAATACTCAAATACACAACTTTGTGGGTCGTGTTCATGCTTGTGGTGCAACAAGGGATTGCCACATATGACATTAGGCGAATGCAAATTTGACCGCACCAAGTGGTCTTTAATTAGAAGGAACTCGTGCTCCGCCGCGACTGCTATTATGGCCCTAAAACACGGATGTGCCATTCTGTACACTTATCCTTTTGTTAGTGTTTTCACATATTCCTTTGCCTAAACATAATTTATGACATTAATGACGCATGACATTAAAGGTCGCAGCTGTGAAACAGATGATAGGAATAATAGAAATGGCAGCTGTAAGCACGGGCTTGACATTCAGTGACTTCACATCCCCCACATCAGCTCCCATTGATTGGACAGAGGTGACGAGAAGTCGGCTCAACCAAGACGATCTGAGGCACTAATTGTATGCAATGTATTTACTAGCGTAATCCGCTTTTGTAAAATTGTGAGTCACTGCCGTGGTTTTAGCAGTGAGACCATCGATTCCCTAAACAAATTAGCAATCGGCTTGCAATACACGTGGCTTTGAGCCACGAATCAATGGTTTCTCGTTCTATGGGCGAATGGCAAGGGATCACAAACGGCTCGCCACTAATAAGCTTAAAGATATCAGTAATGGTATCCAACACAGGACAGACCTTGTATTAGTCAACTCCAAACTGAAAAATTGTGAGGATATCAGCTGTAGCTATTAATGCTTTGATGAAATCTTTTGTGAACAAGCGCGTAATTTCACTTATAATTTTCATAATATATTTTAGTCTTGCAGATACCCATAATGCTAATGCAAAATATTGGCATGTGATTACAATCCTTAATTTAGACTTACGAGGATTTTCACTAATAGTAATACATAAAAAGTACTCTCTGTACACTTCCGGAATAGTGTTAAGTGCTGAGGACCACGCAAGGTTCTATGGCGGATCTAATCTGAACTATCGGATGAGAAAAGATCTGTTCTCCTTGGAAGATCCTGTTCATGTATGGAATAGAATTTATCCTGAAATATGGACCAGTGACTCAAGAAATTTTCACCTAAAAGCAAAGGCAACGGACCGTGTCAAGTAAAATGTTTTTTGCAATGCTGTGGCTTGCATCATGTTTAAAATACCGCCTTTGGTTGAGCCGAGGCATGGGTAATTTCTTTCACAGCATTCTGCGGCCTTAAATTTAAACTCATTCTTTTCATTTAGCTCTTTAATACGTCAAATACCAAATGTTGGAAATGCGCCCATTTTGGTGCGCGAAGGTCAAAATTTACACAACCAAATGATGTAAGGCGGAGAGATTCTTGACCTCGTCCGTAAAATGTTGATTGTCAATTACAATGGTACATGCGGGTAAGTCTTCGTGCCTGATAAAAAAATCCCAGATTCCACTTTTTCTAGCAATTATTATAACCATGCGACTTCTAACGCTTATAAAACGACAAGAGGAGATATTTATGCAACAACAATGTGAAGCTAGTTGACAGCCACCTGCACATCATTCATCCTCCCGAATTCTCAAGTTAATAGATGTGGACACAAATGCTTAACATCGTTTAGCCCCTTGGTTGTGGGTGGCCACATACAGTGGCACACGAACTGGATTGCTGGCTATACTTGACTATTGTGGCATCGCTTTTTGGGTTCAGATATTAACGTGTTATTTACTCGACAAATGCATTTCATGTAACTTCCTAAAATTTAAGAAAAAAAGCCGTTGCAGTAGTCTAATGCTAAAAAAGCATTAAGCTACTGTCTAGTGACATCTGCTAGCTTACATAGTTAGGTTTTTTTCACTGACGGGTGCTGATCACAAAGAAGCATGTTAACCTCTCTAATAGCCTTTAATCATTTTCAAATCCTCAATACTCTTAGATTCATCCTCTGTGCTTTCCTAACGAGGCACCTTAAACCTTACGATTCGATTGTTTCCAGGCCAATAGTCCCTTGCGAGATATGCGCTTCGATTTTCTCCATTCACGCCTTCCGTAATTGCAAGGCCCAAGACACTACGACAAGCGCCATTGTCAAAAAATGCAGATACAATAAAAATATTAACTACAGAACCGCGCAAATAGGAAGATTTTCTCACTATTTGACCAATCACATTTTGATCGGTTGCGCAAGGTCATACGAGTTAATTCTTTCCTTAAGCAGCAGTGGCATAGTGACTATCAAACAGGCAGCCCTCTTTGCCTCTTCTTCAACTACACAGCAAAATTACGTCGTAATATTTCTCATCCTGATTAATAAAGGGAGCGCACATAATCAGATCTCATTTGCGACCCGTTCAGACAGAAAGATATTGCACTGATCCGCTACCAGTGCCACACCAAATTGCAACTCATGATGGTTGGTTGAACCAATTTGTGCCAAAGGAAGGCAAGTTGCTTTAACAGCATGTCGAGGAGCACACTATGCTTTTTGCCTGTATGGGATTACATTTTGCGAGGTCAGAGCAGCATGTATGCCATATTCAACTTCTAAGCAAACTAGCATTTATATGGGAATGACGGAATGATAAAAAGCGGGTAGCACTCATATTATAATGCGTGTTCGCCAATCGTCTCATCAAATTTTTTCCTAGACTGCACTTGAATTAATGGGTAAACATGAATGACAGATTTAAATCAAACACCCTTCTGTCCGCTATAAAACAAGATTTTCTCATTTTACTAAATCGTAATCCACCCACACATGCACAATGCCACACTACTAGAAGTTTTAATTTTTGCGCCTTCAGTGTAAACTCGCTGAGTGGCAAAAATAAAATTCATTTCTGATGTGTTGCAGTTAAAATTGCTATTCAAAACGAGAGAGCAAAAGCAGAATTGTAAAGGGAATCTCGAAATGTGTTTGAGAAATTTGCTCACCCCAGCAAAAAAACGCTTTCAAACATCTGTCGCAAAAACATAATCCAGTGCGCAAGATTATCGTTGTTCGTCGGTTATATCGTCATCGACCTTGTGCTTATGTCGCAAGGTTGAGTGCGTCATCAACATTCTGCCAAGGAAACAAGCTGTTTTACAAGTCTCGCAGTATATATAATGTTCAAAATCACTTGGCATTGCAAATGGGAATCGGAATGCAAGAGTTTAGTGAAAGTGTGGATAAAATTGCGGTTTTAACTCATCCTGCAGGCTCCGAAAATGGGGATCAAGATGGTAGTATGGTCTCTCAGGGAAGGAGATCCCTTCAAATACAATTCATTTTGAATTAGTGTTCACGCTCTCCTTATAAGCATACTTCAACAGAACCCATGACCTAATTACATCTTACACTGCTGGTGGTGAAGGAAATGATCTCGGTGACACCTACTTCTAAAAACGTCCAAGAAGTATTTTTCTAAGGACAAGTCAATCAATAAAAGCGAGTACTGGAGAGTGTGATAGAGGTGGCATAAATGAGGGGACCTCCCGTCACGAACGGTAAAACAAAGCCAAAGGCTCGCACAATTTTGGGTGGGACGTGCTTTGCTGACGTTCAACGGCGTAAATTGAAGCCAGGGATATGCTAAGTGCAGTTGTTATGAGCACAAACATGTGACAAAATGTAATGTGGTTTAAGAGAAAAATTTGTGGTAGAACTTAAGCATTATGGTTCCTGCAGGCCATAGTTTCTGTTTTCTCGCTGACCGAATTTGGCTTTAACCACCCTGTCTCGTATCTCGCACGTCGTGTTTCTGCCAACAGGGAAGAAATTGTGGTTGCTCTTCACATTTGTTTCCGAAAGTATTGTTCATTGTCGTTGGACTAAGAACTTTCCAGGTCGAATATCTCCAAATATCCTACTCATCCATTTGTTGCCACCGCGGTGTCAGGTGAAAAAGTCTACTGGTTTATCACGAATTCGTAACGAAATTAAGCAGTTGAATGTTTTCTGTAAAATCCGTCCATTCAAATGTCTTGCTTTGTGAGGATAATCCGAAAAATACCCCAGAATTCGCAAATCATGCATTAAGCTGATAGGCCTTTTGCGCCAGTGTCTGCTGTCCTATAAGGAGTATCCTTAGTGAGCTTTTATTTGGCTTGGTAGCATTTGCGGTCAACAATGATTCTTTCGTTTAAACTTGACGAAACTTTTCCTGTGCTTTCTCTTTGTGTTCACTCCATTTAGAGTCAGCAGAATCCAAAATAAGTATTTAATCCCTTAAACGCTGCAGCTTTTCTGCCATAATGTACACGAAATTCTATGAAAATTACTATGAGATGCAATGACGATTTCACCCATTAAAGGAAGGAAAAAGAAAATTAATTTATTCCGCTCAACCAAAGACTCTTGAATACATCTGTTCATTCACGAAATTTTAAAGATTCTTGGATTGACAGCGTATTAGACGAAAGCGAGAAAAACAGCGCCTTTTGGAAGACATTTGACGCTATCTGTAGTGACTGGTACGGACGCGTTTTGTAACAGTTCATTTGATGGTTAAAATCCTACTGATTAGTCGCTAGTAAATTGATTCCAGAGATTGTTTTAAGTCTTGTGTCTATCAACGCATATTCTGGCATTTGATGAAACAATTTTGGCTCCATCGCCTTGCTTAGCACAAGATTCTACATATTTGGTGACAAATATGTGAGGTGCAGGTGGTACATCCATTGAATTAGGTGCCAAAGTCAGACGAATAATCAACAATCCTTGAAAAGCCTTGTACCCTAAATGAAAGTTTAATAATCATTTAGTCCATGTGAGGGCCTCACGTCCAAGTGTTTCACTCCTAAAAGACCACGTCTTGACAGGTTTGGTGTGGTAGGCCGATGCTTCGGTCGTTAGCTAGGCGAACATTTCAGTTAATGGAGGCTGTGCTTGTTCACTGCAGCATGCCCTTCGACCATGCCTTTCTGCATGGAAGTAAGTATCACATTTTCCTATGCCAGTTTAGCTCATCTCGATATTAATGAGGAACCAAGGCACTACGGTCATTAGCTTGCTTTAGAACAGTGTTAATTGCGCCTTGTTTAATAAATAATCAGTTGGCAATGTTACCCCTCATTAGTCCTTGATATTACAGAGCCCAAGTCAGCAGTTACTCTGCATCCAATGTGATTTGGAGGAGGAGCTAAGAGGACAGGTAGAGGCGAGAATGATGAGGGTCATTATGAAAGCATAGAGGTCATAAGGTGGTAGTATGACTAAGCCAACGTAAGTCGTGAGCCAAAGGCTAACGCGTGGGCGCATGCGTATCAGCCATGTGATCTGTGGGCGCACTATGTTGCAACCATGATTCTGAGGACGCCTCACCGCCTCTGTAAGGGCAGGATGACAATTTGCAGCTGAATAGTTATGTACCTGCATCGAATGCTGACTTATTTCCAACTATGGCAAGAGACAATTTATCTCATCATTTTTATCTATGTAAATACCTAGATATGCCATGGACCGCTCCATTGGGCCCAAAGTCAATTCCATAACTTGGTTCAATAAAACCCACCCTAACATCACTAATATGCACAATAACCTTATAATTTGGTGCGGTCCCACTATGCTTAAATGCTCAGAAGAGCATTTTAACCACTTCGATACACAAAATCAAGCACTTTGGAAGATTATTTGGTAGTTTTGAGGTTTTAATAAAGCCTGCTATCGCAAAATTGTAAAGTGCGTGTAATGCGGAATGGCATGCGGTCGGGTTGTCTTGCATGACACTTTTAGCTTGTAGACCGCCTCATCGTCAACTGGCTTGTGGGTATTTTTCGTTCATCACTGACAAGTTTAATGGCTGATGCTGTCTCGTCTTTCTCACATTTAAAACCCATTCTCAAGACTAACAAACCGACTTTGCTTTGAAATGCACTCGTCAACAGTGCCGACAATTAATCGCAAGCCAACACAGTTAGAAGCATTTGCATACCTGTTGAGGCAAAATATTACGCAACTGTCAAGTAGTCAAGCAAATGACCTACGGTCAATAGTACTTTAAGTCTCCATCACTACTGCATACATACGCGCTGCAGCACCTTGAGACTTTCCGGCCTCCAAGAACACCAAATGAGGCACGACATTCAAGCAAAATACACATCAATCCTACGAATATACGACCCACTCGGCGAAGGTACAACGGCAAGGAAAGTATGTGGTCCCCCATCAACACCCATCATCTAACGAACTACTGATGCATTACATAGTCCCCTCTCCCCCTTTAGCACCATTCTCCGTGCTCTCCTTAGCAATTGTGCTGCATCAGTAGTCTCCTCCTCATCGGCTTATGATTATTAGCTTTGCTTGTCTCATTTTTAAAATAAAATACTTAAGTTCTGGCGCCTTCAATATTGGTATGGTGTGAGCTAAAGCCAATATGAATTAGTTGTGGAGTAGTCGAAAGTGCAGTTATTGTTAGTTGCCATATGCTTGAAAATCGCTTGGCTAATGCAGAATACATTCAACGCGAGTCATTGACAAGCTTCCACGCATGCATAACTTATCCAAAGAGGCGTTTCTAATGCCATCTACACGTGTGAGTGTTGCAGTGAATTGGGTGGCATGTTTCCAAAGTGCGATTAGTTTGTAGGAGAAACGGCAAATTTTTAATAACTCTATGCCCCACTTCCTTCTGTGGATTCTAACACACGTAGTTTTCCCATGCTATCGTTTGTTGAATGATGGTCACTTAACTACGATGTCGTTGTATCTCTTCGGAGTGGTATGTTAAATACACGTGTATGCATTCTGCCTGAGTATGATGTCTCCTCTCGCCTTCAGGGGAAGAAAAGCTGAGAAAACTGAGATACGTATGCATGGATTGGTGATGGAGATGTTTTATTCTAGATTAAAGCTCTGCTAGCCGTAGCCCATTCGCATGACTACGTGACAGGCGCGGTATACTTTGCTTCAGGAGGTTCTTGCTTTGTTAGGTTTCAGCCAATTGTTGGCCATATAGGTGATCTGTGCATCTTGAAGTAAACAGCCTTGGAAATGGCTTAAGAAGGTGCAGAATGTGTAACTAGTGGATAATTGGGTCGGTGGGTGTGAGGCGGAATAGGATTTTTGTGATTAAAAGAAGACAAGATGAGGAAAGTTTGCATACCGCTTGATTAATCTTGCAATATCGTCTCCTCTGCAGGGCGGCTCTAAATGTTGCTATGTTGTCAGTCAGTAGGTGGTTCTCTTAAGCAGACGTGACAGCTAGCACAGCCATCGGGCAATGTGTAGAGTCGAACAATACGCTGATAGAACTAACCAAACGGAATGGAAATTATGGTGAATCCGTTTGTTAAACGTCCTTCGATAACATTAGTTGACGTGTCCACAGTCCTTTGTATTTTTTAACCTTAGCCGAAAGTTATGCTGGACTGTTGGCATGGCATCGAAACTTCCCTCCAGTTGCCGACATTGGTCTTTCAACAAAGTAGCGTCAATGGATGCACATTGTGATGCAATAATGTGATAGAAATGAAAAGCCAGAAGTAACATGGAATACTTTTTTCATGTCAGAATTGTTACGATGAAAATGAAGTGAAGACAATTATCATGAATTGTGGTATTATTTGTTTTTCGGGACTCAAAACTTGTAGTAGCAAGGCTAAAAGGCAGTTTCGCTTAAATAATTAGTTTATTTGTTTGTGTGTGGTTAAGTTTTGGGCAAAGTATTCCTTTAATAAACACGTGGTGTGCATTGTTGTATGATCTAGAGACAGGTAAATGTGGTCTAGGGGGACTTAGAGCAAACCAACTGGTTCATGCTATTTAGGAATGAGTTGATAGTGCTCCGTATTGCTTCATAGTAGAGAAGTTTTGTCTCACAAGGCGAGGACGATGATGATGATCTTGAAAACATCATAATATTGTTCTAATGGCTCGCGATGGCAAAGAATTTGTACTTAGTATAAAGCTATAGACAGATGAATAAGCCGCAAAAATAAGGGTGCCGAAACGCAACGATAAATTTTTCTGTTGTGAAATAAGACTGGGAACCAAGTGGGCAATTTCGGTGTGTGTAATAAATGTGATGTAGCGTTGCAAGACTTCATTAAAAGCAAAAGAGGGTATAATACTTAGGTGGAATATACATATTTAGCAAGCAGAGGGAAGAGACTGCTGGCATGGCTCAAGGCCAACTCACCCGATCCGAGCAGTATGGCCACCCAAGTCGTCATAGCCAAAATCGGCAATCAAACAAACAAAGCACTAGCTGTGAGGTGTTGTAGGGAAATCAGAATGTAGTAAATCAAAAGCGCAAGAATTAGAAATGCAGAAACAATAGAAGGGGTTAAGTATGCTTGTGAAGAGGATGAAAACCCTTTTGTTATAAAGCGCTATACAAAAGGAAAAATTGACCATCGTCTAGGTAATTAGATTAATTGTGGAAAAATGTGATTGACTAGAAACAATGAAGTGCTTTTTGCATCCCTCATAGGTGGTGTGATATGCTTAAATGAAGAAAAGCTAGAACACTTTGCTCTTACCGATATTTCTAGCTACTTTCTCAAACTCGTGGAGGCCTAGCGAATCTAAGAAATATAAATTTAGCTTCGAGTCATGATCTGACGCTTTGCGAATGCAGAGCTCATACTAATCATGAGGGAATTGCTTTGCGCAGATCCCACGAGGTATCCTATAGTTGTCTCGATGGATTTTTCCAATCGTCCAAGCTTAATGCTCATTTCCAAACGTAGTCGAATAACCAGAATCAGTATACCCTGCTGTCTCTACGAGGCTGCGAATGCTACTCTCATTGAATGCGATTTTGTAGTATTGACCTCCAGGAGAGTACGAATTTAGCTGTCACTAAATGGAAATTCGTACTATTGATCTACACAAGACTGCAAACTTGGCCCCCACAGAACACAAATTTTAGTTTTGGTCCACACAATGATGCAAATTTCGCTCTCTCTAAATCAAATTTTATAGCATTGACACACTCGAGACTGCGAATTTTGCTTCCACTGAATGAAGAATGGAGAGTCAGTTTGATGAGTGAATTTGATGGTGGATGGGCACCAACCACACGCCTTTCGGGCACAGTGTGAAGAGAGGCAGTCAAGCATGCCAACTACCAATTGCTATTACATCATGCTGCGTGCACACATCGCATGGCTCATTCATACACGTCTACACCAAGCCAAAGTACGCCCACCATTCCACGTTGGCTTCTTACACGCTCACCTAATGACCTCTATACTATCACAACAATCTCCATCATTACTCACCTATGCAATTCCACTTCTTAATTTCTCTACCAATTCAATTTAGATGTAGCTGCAGTGGGTGACTTAAGATCTGCATTCTTCGCGGACTAGGAGGTGAATCTGCCGACTGCTCATCCTAGCGACTTGCGATGCGTAAAACGTTTGGTGCCGGTTATTAGCGCTGTCATCCAACAAGCGAATTATTAGGCCTTCTAGAAGAATCTTGTGAAGATAGTGTACTCAGTGTGCATTGATGCTGTAAGAAGGTGAAGTGATGTGGAAGAACATACTGTTCATTGCCGTACGGAGGGTCTAGGAGGCGAGCAGAATGACGATAGTGCTAGAGACTAAATCGCGGTAAGGACGGCTTATTAAATCCAATCTCTCTACCACAGATAGAACCTAGTATCAGTAGAGTACGCCACTATTTTAAAGTGCGTTTTTGTCACAAAGTCTTGGGCGAATTTTCTATTGGGCCTCTCACCTGACTCGCCCGCCCTCCTAAACTATGACTGGTTGTTGTCAATGGCAGGTAGACTAGTAGTCGCATCACGTTTGAATCCGATCGCATTATCGCATGCGTGCTAGTCTCCATCATTCTGTCAGCTCTCACTTACTCATACACACGCACAAACCCCGAACACACCCGTCTTGTTTGCTCGAACGCAGTCGGTGACAAGGACATCCGTTATGCTGTCGTCCTCTTCCTGCTTAGAATACTCGCTCATCACCTCGTCCTCTAATGAGCAAACGTGCATTTACCTGGCAGCTAAAATCCACTAATTTAACTAAACTGACATACGGCGCGGTGAATTAGTGGGGTAGGAAAGGCGGCACCGCTTGGAGGACCGGCTAGATGAAAAAGTGTGTCGAACAGAAGAGTTGCACGACCTCTCGAGGCTAAGAGTGCTTGTGAAGCAAATGGGACATTCGCAGTGGATGGACGAGAAAAGTTAAGCCATTTATACACTTTTCACCTTGATCCCTCTCTCCCCCTTCACTCGCCTCTATCTTTCCCTTACTCCATTCAACGTAACATACATCTTGTTTACACACATTAATCCACAGATTTCCTCCTTCATCTCTCCTTCCATCCAAATGCCTTTCATTCACCCCCTCCATCATGAAATCATTTTTTGCTCTGTTTCCACATTTTTCATCTATTTCGCATTACAATCAATACATACACCAGAAACTTGCCTCCAGTATTTCATCAACCACAGCAACCTTCTCTCACCATCGACTAAGCTTGTTCTTTCGCCCACGCGACTACTGGCGCATCGTGACAAACCTTTCTCACGACAGAGTGAAAATGATGAGTCTGCACCACGTCTGTGCTCTCTTCGCCATGGCAATTGCAGGGTGTGTTAAGGGTGGACCTGTAGGATACCGAGGAGAAGCGGATGACTGCCACATATGGTCAACACTATTGAGTTCATGGTGGGTTGTGATGCCTTGTCCTCTCTACTCCCCTCTTTATCATCTCTTATGCATTCCATGTACACGTGTCCCTCTTCCACCTTGCCTCCTCTTTCACCGTCTTTGTCTTTTTACACGACCTCCACGTGCACATGTGCTAAGCGGAGAGTACGACAGCAGTAAGACAGTGCATACTCTTCACTTACCCATTTCTGTTTAATCCACTTCACATTCCGGAACGTTGTCTATCAGAAGAAAGGTGGACGTAACATTTAGCCGAACGTTGCACACCTGACCACTTGTTGTCTGTGGATGTTGTAGACGGTGCAGTAGGGCTTAGCAGAAGAAAAATCTGTGCGCAAGTAAATAGAACCATGGAGGAAGCAGTGGAAGAGAGACATTTGAATGGTGAATGGGAGGAGTGGATCGATGAGTGGGTGGATGGGTTAGTGGATGGGTGAATGAAAGGAAAGATGTTTTAAAAGAGGGTGCATGGATGGATGGATGGCAAAGAAATTATGAGGTGGGATGAAGCAGATGAGCAATAATGGAGTGTGTTTTGAAAGCATAGAGGTGGGTAGATAAAGGTCTTAGAAGCCAGCGTGGACTCGTGGGCGTGCGTGGGCTTGATGTAGTAATCGCAAAGGTGAAGGGCGCACCTTATGATAAGAGCTCTGCAATTTATTAATCTGCCAGTAATTTTCCTCCAGTCCTTACCACCTACAGCAATCTTCTTTCACCATCGGTCATGACCTATTCGCCCACGTGCCTTTTAGCACAGTGTGGCTAACTTCTGCCAAGCGAGTTGGAAGATGAAGTCTGCATCACACTATCTACAAGATACTCATCCATAATTTTCGAAACCAGGCAATTTATATTCGTCTTGAATTCTAGCATACATTAAGTCTATAATCCTCGATCCAGCCATCAGTCGGTTGCATAACTTACATAATCCTTTCTTTTATCAATGTACCCCCTTTTTATTCATTCATCCACTACCTCTTCCAACCATTCATCTACCCACTCCTCCCATTCACCATTCAAATGCCTCTCCTTCACCACCTCTTCGATGCCACCACTTCTTTGAGGACAGGTTTCCATTCTGGTAAGCTTTAATCCACCGTGCCATCTCCGTGTCTTCTGGACAATGCGGAGAGAGGCAGTGAAGCATGTCAACCAACAATTGCTGTTTCACCATTCAGCGTGCACACATCACATGGTCTGTGTGCACACGCCTATACTAAGCACACGCACACCCACAAGTCCACGTTGTCTTCTCACACGTTCACCTACTCACCCCTATGCTTCCAAAACAGTCTCTATTATTTTAAATCCACTTCATTCCATATCTTAGCTTCTCTTCCCAATTTAACTTGAATGCAGATGTAGCTGCTGACTTGAGCGCTGTATTCATTACTGATTTTCAAAAGGTGAAATCTCTACCTGCTCACTTAATCGACTCGAGATGAGTGATTTTATTTTGTGTTGGTTAGCAGCTCTGCCATGGAACACGCATATTGCAAATCCATCAGAATAGAGGCTTTGGTGAATGCAGTGCACTCACTGTGCATCGATGTGATACGAGCATTTTGCTCACTACTGTACAGAAGGCCTAAGTAGCAATTAGCTCGATGCCGAGGAAATGCCTCGAGGCAAAGGCTTAGCCTTTAGGCACAGATATGTTTGCGTAGGTCAGCAGATAGAAAAACGAGGCACCGGGTTACTACACGAGGATGTGCCTTCCTCTCATTCACACTGATCTATGCGTCGGCAAAGGTGTTTTAAGGGAGTAGATGAATGCACAGTGCTTAGCGAATTGAAGTGTAGCATTCGGCGATCTACCCCACTGCTAGTAAAAAAAAGCACACATGGATTCGCATTTCACTAGCCTTGCACACACCGAAGTACTTTGTGGAATGCGAAAGTAAAAGCAGTCGATCCTCACACGGTGCACATGTCATGACATCCACCAACCCCATGGTCGATGGCAAAGGAGGAGACCCTACCATTTGGTCACTTCTGTGCCTTCACTTGACGCAATTCATTGCCAACTTTGTTGGTGGAGGCACTTAACTGGAGGTTTGGAGGACTGGTGAATATACTTGACTCACGAGAGAGTTGTGGCGGTGGCTGCGGTGCTGTGCACAGAAGTTATTCTAAAGTTTATGTTGCACAGAATGCTGATTAATTGATCAGATTCATGAATGCTTTTGAAATGCGCCTCGAACAACACCCACTTAACACCACCACCTATTTTCCTTTAAATTAATGTCTACTACATTCTGTCATGCACTTGACTACACAAAATGAAACAGGCGAGCTTAATAAAGCAGTCATAGACGCCACATTATCTATAGTGACAAGTTGGCAGAGGTGCAAGATTTTAAAATGCCATGAAGGACATGCAGACTTTTGGATGTAGAGTGGGAGGGAGTATCCTCAAAGAAGAAGTCTAACCACCTCTGTAAGATGCGCCAAATCCTGCAGACACCACAGCATTAATACATTCCACTACCGAACCCCATTTGCCTTTGCGGACCCAAAGCTTGAGAGATTTCCTTTGCAAGTGCGGGCAAATCACCCACTCACAATATCACCGTTTACGCTAACGCAAAGACGGAAACTACCAAAAGAGTTTGAAGAATAACGTCAATTTACACTAGCAGTCGGTTTGCACCAGAGAAGCCCATCGCGATCGATCAAACGATCCAATGCCGTGTGTGGTTCCATGGTGTAGGTGTGAGCGCGCCATTTGCTCCGTAGGTCAAGAGTAGGCCTTTCCGTTGGCTCACATTCCCTCACTGCATGCTTATAAGCACACGTGTGTGATTTGTACATACGAGTTCTGTTTTCTTTTGGAGGAACGATGTCCCTTCTGCTCTGCTTCATATTGCTGGCAACTTCATTCATGCATGGCGGTTTTACACTGGAAGGAGGTTAAGGTACCTCCACATGCTTTGTTTTCATCGATACGTGAATATAAGCACTTAGAAAATGAGAGTTAATGTAATAATTATTAATAAATTAGAATATCCGCAGGCGCAAATGGTAGAAATCTTAACAGAAAAAATAGCAAAAGAGTGCTAAAAATGACTTATCTACTATCACTCTTTTGTACTGCATCAAAGCACAGTCAAATCAGATTGGTGCCACTGAGTAGGCTCCTTCGTTTCCTTGCATTGCCTCATACGTCCTGGCGGTTTACATGATCAACCAGTAAGTTGAACTAATCGACACCTTTCACGCATTCGCTTTAATGCTTGAGCATTTCGCTTCCATCTGGCTTAATATGGGGTCACGTGGGGGCACACAGGGGCAAATGAGACCATATCACTCTCCCCACACTAATGCAGACATCTCTCTGCGTTTCCATTTGTGCAGATCCCAGAGCTCCACAGAACGTGAAAATTGCGGCGATCAATCCCTACAAGGTGCTCGTGAGTCGGGAACCACCAATTAATCTCGACGTGATAGTCATGAACTATAGTGCTCCTTGGATTGTCGAGAAATTTCCGATTAACGGTACCTGCTTCACCACCGGGCGAAAATGCAAATCCCGAATTTAAAGCCAAATCAAACCATTTCTGCTTTTGTTTGTGCACGCATTGAGAAGGAAGATTTGGATGACCGTGGGCATTCGGCCTGCAGTGATAGAGTTAGAACGACTGCACCAGGTGAGTAGGAATGTGAGTTTTTCATGCTCCTTTTGCCAAGAGCAAAACTATCGTTTGAAAGCAACCAGGACTAATCGAATCAAGTTCACAATGGCACCCGTTTATTGCTACCACTAAAATGGTTCTGTAGCTTCGATTTACAGTATCTTCTGCCATACCCATCACGCTCGCCCAAAATGCCACAATGCACCCTGTTAACATTTGTTATTTTTGATCTGAAGGGGAAGGTTCAGTGGATGGAGCCCCGAGTTCGACTTCAATAGCTTTCTACCCCACGTCCAAAACCGTCGCCACTGGTGGATCTACCTGTGCTGCTTTAGTCACTGGAGCTCTGCTAGCTTCCATGACCTTAGAGCTTGCATGAATCTCCTCGAAAGCATATCAACTTCAACAACTGTTCTATCTTCTCCGAGTATAGAAGCTCAATGCTTGCGTTTGCCAAATAAACTGTTTGTTTCTACTGCAGGCTTCATTACTCCGCAGGACGGTCGATTTGACATTTATTTGCTTTTAAACTTCATTAGCATGAGCAATTGTTGCAAACGATTGTCAAATGACAAATATAATGAGCACTTAGCGATTTCGCCTGTTGTCAATCAGTGACGAATGCAGACCTCAAGGCACCAGTTGCATTTTACACATATTAAAATGAAAGAGAAATTGAGAAGTGGGATGAAGTAGACGCAAAATAATCAAGACTAATTGGAAATCATAGAGGTGAGTAGGTGGACGTGTGAGAAGTCAGAAGAACAGCAGAGAACACCCATACAATAGCCTTAACAACCCAACAATGCGTGTGGTTTTATGGGTTGCGTGTGGGTGCACGATTTGCTTTGTAGGTCAAGAGTGGACCATTCCATTGGCTTACATCTCCTTACCATATGCTTATAGGGACACGTGTGTGGGATGTCAATACGGGCTCTGTTTTTGCTGTAGGAGAGAATCCAATTTCATTCAGCTTCATATTGCTGACAACTTTATTCTTGCATGGCGATCGCCAAATAGCAGGAAGTACGACACATATTCGTGCTTTACAATGATTAACTACTAAGTAGATTCATTCTCTTCCTCGCATTGTCTGATAAGTTTAGCTTCTTATCCGATTCCCTAGTAAGCATTACGAGAGACGCAGTTCTTTTACGCTATCGTTCCGATTCTTGAGCATTTTGCTTCTACCTCATTTCATTTGTGTGCGCGCGAGAGCACACCAGGGCAAATGAAACTCTACCACCCTCTGACGCTTCGGGCCTAATGTCAGTCAGTCACTAGAAAGAACGTTTGCTTTAGTCAACAGGGTGACGTATACCCGTTGAATGCACGCACATACACATCCAAGCCCAGTGATCACTGGCCCACAGCTAAGTTGACGCACACACGTTGATCGACCAGGTCATCGCTCTTGGTATGCGAACCTGAAATTAAAACTAGATGGTGGATCGCTAGCATTGGGACCACTCACCCACAATGTAAACCCAGGCTATTGCACCTGCTTCTGTTATTCAGCCAGATAAAATGCGCCCATTCTTTTGTCTTGCCTTCGAAAATCTACGGATTGTATCTACTATTTTTTGTTTTAGTTAAGATCGAATCTTCGCCCATAAACCATTTTTATGCATCTAAGCATCTGCAACGTGTGCATAGCACTGAGAGACTTCCTTGAAGTCAGGCGAAGGCATAATACTAGGACAGAATATTCGTATTTAGCAAAAAGAAAGGGATTGGTGCTGCTAGCAGGACCCAGAGTCCAGCCACCCGACACAGGCAATGTGACCATCCCATATGACCGTAACCAAAACCAACAGCTTAACAAAAAACGCATTACAGTGTGTAAAATGGACCACAGACACGCCTGCAAAGGCCGACACTGCACAGCTTTGCTTGAAGGTGAGCTAGAAAAATATTTATTTAGACACGACCATGACTAGTTAGTCAGTCAAGTTGGAACCATTTTCGCAAAATGGCATCGCCAGACGATTGATTTATTGCCTCTATGTCATCACCCTACTCTAGCATCCAGATGCTTAAATGCTAACTGGCCACAATGTCAGTGAGTAAAACGAAAAGTGTTTGGAAGCGGAGGGAAAGTTTGAAAAGTCCAATCGTAGTCACAATGTGGGAGAATCAATCATAAATTGGAGGTTAACGATGCTGACCTGGCCGCCGAATTGGACCACTCTAGTGTCTGCGGTGTTCCGGATACAGGCCTTACTTGTAAACTAACGGTCGAGAATGCATTGTTTTGAGGCTGCCCTTAATTGCCTTCCATCCCTTCAACACGAATGCTCTCCACTCTGTAAAAAAAACAGCTTCTGAATAATGTAGTGAGCAACTGTCGATGGTATTTTGACGAAGTTAAAGAGGTAACTCCAGGGTGAAATCTTGTGCGGAGTGCGACGCCACCAGAAACGATGTTGTGGAATCTCCCTCTTCGCTCTCTAGGGGGATTTAAATGGTTTTGCAAGTCCGCCTTGTGAGGGTACTCCTTCCACCTGAGAGTCATTGCACCAGACCCTTCCTTACTTTTGACGGCTTCATGAAAATAGTGAGGTAGAGGACTCTTTACAAAGTAAATCGGACGATCACAAAGAGATTGTAGACAGTAAATATCATTTTATCACCACTTTGAAGTGTTTGAGCAAGTATGATGTCAACATCAAATTGTAAAATTAACCACAGCAATGCATTCGAGACGATGGCATTTTGAAGACAGGTGCATTGAACTTTAGTGGTTGACAGTGAGTGATGTGTGGTAGGTTTAACCGTTACTTATGTTCCAACGATCCTTCTTTTGGCTAAGGGCAGCAATAATAGGGTGAATCAAACAGTTCCTATTGAATTAGATCAACTTTAAAATCTTGCTGGCTGAAAACACTGCCCTTTTGCCTAGCCTATTGATGAAGCCAAAAGAGTCGCTTGGTCATGTTCCTTGCAGTCTTCATGTTCCCACTGGTTCGGCAAAAGTGAGTCACGTTGTGCCAAAAGGCACGTGACAGAAGGGACCTTGACCGATTGTGATAGAAGATTGTTGTGGGTGGTCACAGACTGGAGGAAAATAACTGGCGAATGAATTGGGTGTGAGGCGAAATGGCCAGTATCAGAGGGATATGACTGCACAACAAGCGGTACGATAGTTAGAGGATTGGATGAAAATCATTTGAATTGGCAGGAGGGTTCGGAAGCAATTAATGGCTTGATGCATGGGAATGGAATGAATGACAAGTTGAATGGAGCGTTGGGTGGGTGAAGGATAAAAGTGAAGTGAACTGTAACCGCTTCCCAGAAGAGACTCATGAAGGCGCAGCACGGAGTGTGCATTGATGCAGTCAGAACATACTGCCAACTGCCGTACAGAAGGTCTGTGGGGCAAGTGGCATGGTGCAGAGGCCATACCACGAAATGAAGGCCCAGCTTCCATACACTGATTTGTTCTTGTAAGTCAGCATCAGTCACAAATGAGCTCTGGCCAGCATCGCTTCAATTCGTAGTGTGATATCTCCTTCGCTAATTTACACGCACCACATAGCCCCTAGCCTATCGCCCGCCGCCAACCCAACCCCGAAGAAGACCAAATGGCACATTGTACTTAGACAAAATACATTTCATAAACCAGCGACGACCCATTCGGTGACTAAGGTACAACGGCGTGGTAAGTTAGTGACTCCGTCCCTCTTTCCCATCACCGACATCTGGCGTTCAACAAACCACCGACGCAGTACATACTCCCTCTCACCTTTCCAAGCAGCCAATTCTTCAATGTCCTCCGCCCTTGTTTAGGTGCAGCATCTGCAGGCATCTACTCCTCTCCCACCTCATTCTACCACTGCATTCGCACTGAAAGCGTCCATTATCCTATCAGCGCGGCATCATGACAAGTTTTCTCTCAAGGACGTCTTTCATGTGGATTTCAATTTTCCACCGTTATTTAGAGAGACTAACACCGAGCTCCAATGTCTTAGCTAACTTTGTTTGCATTTCATGTTGCATTTAATGGGTGGCACAAGGTCTACTCCGATCCGCTAGATTGATTCACCTGCGATGCAACAAACTATGTCCATCATCATGATGCATTAGACATGGAGAGCACTGACGAGAAGATAAGGTTCCACAACTAACGGTTGTACTGCGTGTGATTGAACGAAGTGGTGGTGTGGATATTGTTTCATCTGGATGTCTTCAAACATCAATTGAGCTCTCTCATCAATGCTGTAATCTAAGTGTGACGTTTTATTTCATTGTTTGCCTTCTTTGCCGAAATAGTTACTGAATGTCTTCCTTTTCAACGTGGGTGAATCCCCTGGAACACTGGGGGAATTGCGGGTTTGAGAAAGGTTTTTTCAAGCAGTTGGAGACCTTTACGTAGCAGCATGGCAGCGTTAATGATGCCAGGTCATAGCACTTTAAATCTGTAGGTCCCTTCATTATACACACCGCATCTATCTATCTATCCGTTTGTTGTCCTCCCTCTCATTAACCCCTTTTCCCTCCGCCCATCCCTCATCCACCCATTCATCTAATTATTAAAGACCCCTCAAGCATTTTGTTGTCAATGGCATTGGCATCTTCTGTTGGCTAATAGCATAAACAGTAGTAAAAGAAAGCGCATTAACGCAACTTACGCAAAAGATCAAATCTCGTCTTGTAGTGCCTACTTGATGACTATAGTAGCAGGCGTGGGAGACTGAAGAAAGCAACAGACGTTAGTGGCTCTATTCAAGTTATTCACTCACAAAGCGCTTTTTGTGGTTAAGTGATGAGACGTAAAGGACTGAGGAATACGAGGTTAATGTGAGCATGGATACAAGGTTGAGGTGTAATGCTCAGTTTCGGGATTATGAATGGATGTCTTGTGGATAAAATTCAGTGATGCAGACTTCATTTCCCAACACTTTTGACGAAAGCTAGCCATGTGCTGCTGAAAGGTACCTGGTTGAAAGGACCATGACCGATGGTAAGAGAAGATCCCTGTGGGTGGCAAAGACTAGAGGAAAATGAGCTCTCATCACGGGATGCTTTCTCCGCCTTCGTGTTTACTACACCAACCTCATATGCGCCTACGAGTCCATTTTGGCCTCTTACACCTTTACCTAATCACCTTTATGCTTTCACAACATTCGCCATTGCTTCGCATCTGCTTCATCCCACTTCCTCATTTCACTCTTTTTTTAACTTGGATGCAGATGCAAATGTGATCTGAGGTCTAGCAACTAGCGTAGTTCGAAGCTTATTTCAAATTGATTTGGCGAAATTTAGGTTATAGATCAGCATTCGAATAAACTGGAAGACTAGACTAACTTCTTTGCAAAGCGCCGCAGCCACCGCCACAATCCCACTGTGGGTCAAATTTATTCACCATTCCTCCGAATCTCCAGTTTAGGGCCTCCATCAATAATGTTAGCGATGAATTTGTGTCAAGTAAAGTCATAGAAGTGATTAGAAGATAGAGCCTCCTGTTTTATCATCAGCCGTGGTGCTGGTGAATATCATGACATGTGCACCGTGGAAAGCGTGTCTTAGATAGTCAAGGGTAGTAGGAAAGAGGATGGGATGTGGTGAGGAAGTGGCAAACACTCACATAACTAGAATGGTCACCCCAATGTCCAGGTGTAGCAACAAATGCGTGGACTTTGGAATGACCGGACGATGCGCTTCAGCCTCTCAAGCAGTGGCTGTGCTCGTACCCGCTGCTGCAGGATTAACGAAATGGCAATGCTGAATGCTCTTGATGGAGTGCACCACTTTGTTGAAAGGCTGCACAGCCTCTTACTGCCTGCCACGCGTCGGTAATCACGGTGTCCCACTCACTCAAAGGGCAGGCAATATCCACTCACTCTCCACTGTGAAAATGACGCGCACACCAGTTCTCACTGGAGGCATGTTTGTCATGCTGCAGTTCAAAGTCTCCTTAATAAAATGCTTTCAAGCTGTCTAGGTCTGACATATTTAATCAATTCATGATGATGTGCAGGATGACGGATGACACAACAACACCTAGAGGTAAAACATGAAGGATACACTTACTTAAACGTCTAAGTCTCGCCCAAATAAATAACCGTCTCAAGTGGTCCCATCTAATCAAACAACTAGCCCCTCAAATGGCCACCAAGTGTCCAATAAGCACGCCACCTTCCCCCTCATGGACATTTTAGCAACTGTGACAGTGTCACCAATACCATTCATTCATTACTCATGATGAAGGGGGGTGAGGACAGGCAGAAAGCAAAGGCCAACTGGCGCCAAACAACCAACACGCACATTGAAAGCGTGTGAACACAATGAACACAAATGACAATGTTATAAAAGACAAGGCATCCCTAAGTGAGCTGAGTGATGCCAAAGGCGAGACATTTGCACTTGACTAATGAGCATGATGGCCTCGCCTGAAGCGATTGACGACTCAACTGTCACAGCGCCGCCAGAATTTGGAGGTTATTGGCGTAGCAAGCATGACTTTGGGGTATGGTGGTGAGGGCCATCACTCTTCCTAGTCTCCGAAGGTTTGGATGATGTGATCGTGGCGTTGGAAGGCATCATCCACTATTTCAATTAAGCATGTACAAATATGTTCCATTTACAGGTCGGTCAACCCAAAACAATAACGCCAGCAGCAAAAGCAACAGCGACAACGGCAAGAGGAAGAAAGAGAATGCAGCGCGCATCGAGTGTTGTTGCAAAGGCGTTTTCTTACTGCAAAAGCAAAAAGCGAATTGAGGGAGAAAAGGGGGAGAGAGAAGTGTGAATAAATTGCAATTGCGTCCGCTCTGCATGCGTATGTGACATCGAAAGTGCGTGATGCAGTGAGGCAAGAATGAAGTTAATGAATGAAGTGAAGCATTAGCAGCAGCAGTAGTATTAGTAGTGAAGGCGCAATTACTAAAAGGGGAGGGGACTGTTGGCGAGCCTTTGACCCAACTGTCAAATGAGAGAGAAATCGATGGTGACGACGATGGGTGGATGGGTTGGTAGAGAGTCAAGAGAGGTGGGTAGGCAGATAAATTCGGAGGAAACTATTTCGGATTTCACTCCATTATAAACCAGAATTTTGTAGTTGTGACTTGAGCAGAATGCAGTGAAAGTAAATTCGAGAGGAATCATTGGTTCCACTAAAGTATTGGTGCTTCAAAAGTTCAATCAAAATATGCAACTTAGGCCACTACTAATTGCAACTTATTCAAGATTGCTCTTCCATTTTCTCCTCGTTTGCCGCTAGGTCCACCGCTAAAATGTAGTGCTAGACTTGCTCTATTGCCAGTGCAAATACATGAGACTAAGGCATAAAACACAGTAATCAAATTTTGACAAAAACATTTTATTTATTGCAAGTCATTCTTGACAAGTCTTCGTGTCAAATGACCTGAGGGCACGCTCATAGGGTGGAAAGGAGGTGTAAGATTGCATCGGAGTCTCTGAATGCAAAGTATTTAGAACCATCAGCAAATGACCGACTTCATTTCGCCTCCTCAACTCTCAACTTAAATTTCAGCCCATTTCAGCTTCAAATTCGCAACATGACATCCTATGAAGGATGAATGGGGCGATTGTTCTACAAATGGTAAATTTTTCATAACTGAGCTCAACCTATTTGTAAAATACCTATTCCAGAGTAGAATTACTGAAGCGGATTCTGCTCATCCCTGCAGTCATGAGTTCCGTTAAACTTCGTTCACTTGAAGACTAAAAATAAAGGAAAGTCCTACGCCAGTATGCTGTGCCCTCATTTTAATCTCGTTTTATAGATCTTCTGAAGGTAATCTAATCCACCTTTTGACTGCTGCAGGCTCAATGACGCTTGCAGTTAGATCTCTACAGAGATTTCAATTTGCACAGTTAGTTGCTACGCTTACGAAATGGGCGTGTTTTGTCGACCTAATGGTAATAATACAGCTACTACGTCATTACTGGCTTGCCGACGAGGATAAATGGATTGCATTTGTCTAAGTTTGTGGATAATTGGTGTCTGAAAAGCAAGCGATCGACATTATATATTCGCTTTTAACAGCTGATGGTTGAACTGCGATTGTGCATAAGACATTATTTTGGCAAAGTTTTTTTCTCCAGAAATTTGCTCAGCTACATCTAAAAGTAATGTAATCGGCACTGTGGTGGTAAAGATTTCAACCGGCATTTACTTTTCAACTCTCTACGCTTGAAAGACATCATACCTTATCACTAACCCAAAAAGTAAACAATGTGCTTGCTGTTTCGGCCTGCTACGTTTCAGTGAACTCAGCACTGTACTTTTCAGTTACTAGCATGGCCTAGAGGTCACTTCACTCGACGAAGGTACAACAACCACCCAAGTGAATGTAGATGCGACTGAAGACTAAACAAACAGCAAGCATATCAATTTTGTACAGAATATTTTTAATGCAATGTAGGAAAGTAGTGGAATGAGACAGAGGGTGTGCGGCGGAGGAGATTGATGCCAAAAGCCCAGTCAAATGTATCTGCTGGACAGGCGGATTTACTATTACAGGAAGCAGCATTATAAGGGTGAATGGATCGTGCTTGAAAATGAAGCTCACGTGGACCGTTAGTCGGGAAGGGTCCGGTTGGACTGCCGATCTAGGTCCTCACGCTCCGCTATCATTCCCTTCCTTCATACACAGACAAACTTTATTCCAGCACTAAAGTCGCAAAATTCTTTTGAGTAAAATAGTCGAGCGATCTTCGAGGTGTGCGCTCTTGATAAAGCTTCCCTTTTTGGCACTTTTTGAAAGCGTCAGATGTGTCTTCTCTATTTTCATTGCTCCTCGGCCCTACCTTATCGACTCGTCATTACTTCGCCTACTAGAATAGTCGACATTCATTTAGGCACACCTAATGGCGAGCGCGGCCCATCCAATATGTCAATGAGCGTTCGTGGCACACCAATCACCCAACTTTGGTCCTACCACAACTAACGAAACCGGGACTGGGTCGAATGAAGCGCAGTGAAACAGCACCACTCGAGACAACACGTGGTGTGATGGCCTCATCTCCTTCGCCTCCTTTCCTCCTCCTTGACAGAAAAAAACCAACCTAGGTGAGCAGTGATGAGATTGATGCCCGTTTAGAGAGCTCACTTCCATATCCAGTAGTGCGATGAGTCTGCCTCCCCACAGCAGTACCAGTACCGATTTTAGGTCTCAAATCGTTAGTGCAGTTCATACTTAAGTGTAAATGTCGTCACTGTATGACCTACAAATAGATCTAGGCTGGATTCGTGGCAATCGACAGCATTGTAAAACCAAAAAATACATTTTAAAGACAATTTTCTAGGTCAAATGGCGTTATATGGATGAGAGTGATTGTGTAGGTAGAATTTTGCTGCCGTATTACCCCGCATATCGATTTAGCTCGCTTTCAAGGTCAAGACACGTCTATTTTGGGTCGCAGCAAAGCAATAATGTTAACGTCGAGAGATCTGGCTGGCCTCCATCACCCACCCTTCCCCCACGCCTCGCTAATCACAGTTATCTTTTCCATCTCCGATGCATAAGTCATGTGTTGACGATCCCAACAGCGCGCCAATGTCACCCACCCTTCATACTTGATGCTAAAATGTAACAAATTTTCTCATAACGCGCAAGTCAGCTAAACCCAAGTCCCAAATCACAAATCCACGAAAGCTGCAGCTCTGCAAGACCACGTCACATTTAATCATCGAACGTCACTGTTCAGAACAGTCTCAACCACTTTTACCTCAGCTTCATCGCCACATTCCACTATACTCTTCTAGTTCTTTGCTCTTCACACTGTAATTTGTTTCTCCTGGTTCGCTTTTAAGCACAGAGTAGCCATGAGCCACAGAAGAGATAATCGCCTCAACACCGAAGGAATCTCTGGCCACCTGCATCTAAGATTGAGGAAGGTAAGTACCATAAAATCAAACTACTCACCGTATCATTTACCTTGTCCCTAGGACGACCGCAGATCACTACATTATCAGGGCAAATAGCAATCAGCCACTTAACTGCTGGAAGAACCTAAACAAGAGAAGATAGTAGAAGTGATGCGCTTCAATTTCATCCACTCACCTTCTGGAGCATCTCCAAATAATTAATATCATCAAAAAACCTTGAGATCCCAAGAATTGCAGAGACTCAGTATTTAGCGATGATACTGGCGAATGACTGCCTCAAAATGCCAGCTCATTGTCAAATTTGACAGTCCTCAACACGCCAATTTGTAAGCCAAACTCAGTGTCGAAAGAGGTCAGCCACGAGCTGACTTCCGAGCTAGTGAAATTGTAAAGGGTGTCTTCCTTTCATTTGCCGTCCACTGCGGGCGACAGGGCCATAAATGCGCTTCCTAGAGCAGGTTTCTACCAGTTCTGATCTTCGGTTGTAGTGACTACCATGACTTGAAACCTACGCGTTTTGCGTGTCGAGATGTGAAATGGAATCTTGATTGTATTTTCCTTATTCAAATGATGAAGAGGTTGATTGCTGAAAAAGAACTGCGCTTTCGACGTGGACATTACTCCGGATCCTGGGGCAAAGAGCTAGATATACGAGTCGTTTCGCTCCCACCGACTTGTTGTTCGGAATAATGCCCACGTGATATTTTAAACTGCATTTCTTCTTCAGCATTCAACCCATCCATAATTTAAACAGGATAAGTGCATTTAAAGCTCCATCGCGCTTCCCACACTAGGAATGCATTAGTTTTTGGGCCAAAAACTGCTGCATGACTACTTCAGGAAGTTCATAAACGACACCTCAACAAGAATAATCCGCATTACAATCTCCCCCATAGCAAGCGTATTGACGACCTTGTTACCCACAATAGGCGGCTCATGGAGAGAAGAATTTCCCTTTGATTCGATTATCTGCGGAATCAATTTGCGACCGCTCCACCATGATGCCGGATTCGACTTTGCCTTTACTCTATTGTTTATGGCTTGAAAAGAAGATATAGAGGGTTTAACAATTTCCCATCAGGCAAATTAGGATATTTTAGGTTACGATCGATTCACCTGCTTTTTTGCGACTTTGCTTCCTCTTCTTCCGTTTATCCAGAACAATTGGCAATTTTGGTTTGATGTCGAGATCCCCAGCAAGTATTCCAAGGACCCTAACCACGTCTTAGCAAATCGCCTCTTATTCTGCGTCCTAAGAAATGATTGAATAACGCAAACGGCAAAAACATCCTAAAACTCGGTTACAATAACTAGTCTTAAGCCGGTTTTAAAATGATAAGAGAAACGTACGCGACACTTCCTCTTCATCAGCTTAGAAAACTCAGATGTGGAGAGCAACTCAATCCTCCAGGCAGCCTCGCGCTTCAGCTTAAATAGCTTGCAGGTGAATCGATTGATTTGAAGTCGAATGCCTTTTAAAACAATATCAAATCTGCATAATTATGCGTAACCTTTCGTCCTGAAGCCAACTCTTAATCAATTATAACAACTTGCCTTAAATATGCCTGAATTAGCTACTTTTCTTTCCGGGAATTTCACCTAATGAAGGATAATATTGTTCAGGAAATTCACAAACCCAACTTAAGATATTTTACCTTACGCACTTTCTATCCGCAATTTCGTCTGCAATGTAGACGAAAACGCAGGGTTTACAGTGTCAACTTTAATGCTAGATTTAATATGCAATATTTTGCTCCTATCAAGTACTATATTAAGAGCATCCTTACAGACAGGCTTGCATAAGCCGTAGCATCGCCATCTGCCTCCTCGCCTCTGCTGCCAACTCTGACGCGAGTAAAATCTGTGTTACACGTTGTGGTTATTATCTCATGTAGAAGAGAATCACGAAAATACCGGCCTTCCCTATCACGAGGCTCAAGTTATCTTCTGACTCCTCGCCAAATTGATTCATTTCAAGAAACTAAGTATTACATAGCCTTCCTCTCCTCATCCTTTCGAGCATCAACCCCACCGGTTGCCACTAACCACTCCATCAGGCGATTTTCTTTCACCCATTAGTTTGCAGTCCTCATCCTTCTATCCATCCAGCAGAGAACCCTTGTGGGGTCAATCTCGTTGAAGTGGATGGTTATTGACAAGGCGCGGAGTCGTGCATTGCAGATGAAGCAGTTCGCAGCGGCGACTACCCTCATTACGTGGAAAGACTTTTGCTCCAAAGATGGCAGAATTTGCTGTGAGTTTTGGGTGGGTAAACCGAACTACTTCATGACGATAGAATTTATCGTTGGCTCATATTTATGTGGCTTTAGTAACAGATAGCAAACATGTGGAATTGGCAAGGGAAGGGGAGGAAGATTGAATGATTAAAAATGCAGAAGCAAAAGATAGTGTGTGCAGCTTGCATGAGTGTAATGGTGGTAACAATTGTGCTGCGAGTAGCATTGATGAAGAGGATGAGGATGAAATTTGCTGCTCATATGTGGTGGGGAGGAAGGATGTTCATCTACCTCCATCCAAAGCCGTCTCCCTTACCAATGGTGCTCAGCATTGTGACTCTACCTTCTCCAGCTTGTTTTGCTGCTCAACGGGCCTGCAAATTTATCTGGATTAGCGCCTTTATACGACCAGCTTTTCAATTTTCCTCCCGCCTCTTGCCTACAAAGTATATTTCAAGAACATAAGTGTTGAACTGATACTCGAAGCGATGTTAGTTGCCCTCGATTACGCGATGCTCAAGGAAATTAGGATATTGAACTGCAAGGATTACTTCGGAATCCCTTTCCAAAGCATCTTTCCGGCTAGAGAGTTGTGCTTAGTGGTCGCTACACGTCTGAGCGGAGTGTTCAAACAGACGCTTTAGGTGCTCCCCTTTTGAGTGGTTTACACACCTAGTGAATTCGAACCACCACCACCACCATTGGATGGGTGAGGGGCTTGAATAAGTGTGTGCGATCAACTCTCACACGGTGCATATGCCATGACATTCACCAGCCCCACGGTTGATGATAACACAGGAGGTCCTATCTTCCAGCCACCTCGATGCCTTTAATTGACACAATTCATTGTCAACATTATTGATGGAGGCAGTAAACTGGATGTTCGGGGAAATGGTAAGTAAATTCGACCCACAGTTGGATTGTGGTGGTGGCTGCGGCACTTTGCAAAGAAGTTAGTCTGGTCTTCCCGTTTATTCGAAAGCTGATCTGTAATCTAAAATTCGCCGGATAAATTTGAATTGGGCTTCGAAATAAACTAGTTGCTAGACCTCAGGTCAAATACACACCTGCATCCAAGTTAAAAGGGGAGAGAAATGAGGATGTAAGATTAAGTAAATGCAAAGCAATGGAGAATGCTGTAAAAGCATAAAAATGAATAGGTAAAGGTGTGAAAAGCGGAGAGAGGACTTTGTGATGAGAGCTCTGCATCCCATCAATTTTTTAGTCATTTTCCTCTAGTCTTTGCCATCCTTAGCAATCTTCCCTTACCATCGGTCATGGTCCTTTCAACTAGGTATCTTTTAGCAAAATGCGGCTAATTTTCGTCCAAGTGTTAAGAAATAAGTCTGCATCACTGAATTTAATCCACAAGGTATCCCTCCATAATTCCGAAACTGAGCATTGCACTTTAACTTTGTATCCATGCTCATTTTAACCTCGTATTCCTCATTCATTTACGTTTCGTGAGTGAATAACTTGAATAGAGCCACTAACGTCTGTCGCTTTCTTCAGCCTCCCAAGCCTGCCACTAAAGTCATCAAGTAGGCACTACATGATGAGTTTCAATCTTCTGCGCAAGTTGCGTTAATATGCTTTCGTCTACTGCTGTTTATGCTATTAGCCAGCAGAAGATGCTGATGTCATTGACAACTTAATGCTTAAGCAATTTTTAATAATTGGATGAATGAGTAGATGAGGAATGGGTGGAAGGAAAGTGGGTGGATGAGAGAGAGAGTGACAAACGAATAGATGGATAAATACGGTGTGCAATAAAGGGACCCACAGATTTAAATTACCACGACCTGATATCAATAGCGTTGTCATGCTGCTACGCAAAGGTCTTCAACTGCCAGCCATGATTAAATAAAAGCCTTTCTCAAACCCGTAAGTCATTTTAGTGTTCCAGCGAATCCACGCACGTTAAAAGGGAAGACATTCAGGATTGACTTTAGCACTGATGGGAGGGCTCAATTGATGTTTGAAGACATCCAGGTGAGAAAATATCCACACCACCACTTCGTTCAATCACACGCAGTACAACCGTTAGTTGTGGAACCTTATCTTCTCGTCAGTGCTCTCCATGTCTAATGCATCGGGATGATGGTCGTAGTTTGTTACATCGCAGGTGAATCAATCTAGCGGATCGGAGTAGACCTTGTGCCACCCATTAAATGCAACATGAAATGCAAACAAAGTTAGCTAAGACATTGGAGCTCGGTGTTAGTCTCTCTAAATAACGGTGGAAAATTGAAATCCACATGAAAGACGTCCTTGAGAGAAAACTTGTCATGATGCCGCGCTGATAGGATAATGGACGCTTTCAGTGCGAATGCAGTGGTAGAATGAGGTGGGAGAGGAGTAGATGCCTGCAGATGCTGCACCTAAACAAGGGCGGAGGACATTGAAGAATTGGCTGCTTGGAAAGGTAAGAGGGAGTATGTGCTGCGTCGGTGGTTTGTTGAACGCCAGATGTCGGTGATGGGAAAGAGGGACGGAGTCACTAACTTACCACGCCGTTGTACCTTAGCCACCGATTGGGCTGTCGTCGGTGCGTGAAATGTATTTTTTCTGAGTACTACGTGTCCTTTGATCTTCTTCGAGGTTGGGTGGGCGGAGGGTGATAGGCTGGGAGGCGGTGAAGTGCGCATGAATTAGTGAAGGAGATATCTTAGTACAAATTGAAGCGATGTCAGCCAGTGCTCATTTGTTACTGTTGCTGACCTATAAAAACAAACTAGTGTCTGGAGACTGGGCCTCCACTTCGTGGTATGGCCTTTGCACCATGCTACTTGCCCCCTAGACCTTTTGAACGGCAGTTAGCAGTATGTTCTAACCGCATCAATGCATACTCTGTGCTGTACCTTCATGAGTCTCTTTTTTTTGGGAAGCAGTTACAGTTCACTTGTTCGACGCGAGCGCTAATAATCAACATTAAATGAATCACGCACCACGAGCCGCTGAAATGAGCAGCCAGCGATTTCACCTCCTCCTAATCATTGGTGCATGCGGAGCTCAAGCCACTAGCCACATCTGCATCCAAGTTAAAATGGCGGGGATATTAAGAAGTGGGATGAAGTAGATGCAAGATAATGGACACTGTTTCGAAAGCATAGGGATCAGTAGGTGAAGGTGTGAGAAGACAACGTGGACTTGTGGGCCTATCGTGTCTTGTTTTGGGCGTATGTGCGTGAGCCGCGTGATGTTTGCATACAGCATGGTGAAATAGAACTTTCTAGCACGCTTGACTGTCTCTCTCCACACTGCCCAGAAGACATGAATTTAGCACCCATCCACTCACAAATTCACCCACCAATCCATCTCTTCATCCTTCTCTGTCCCCATCTATTCATTCTTTTATTCCCATCTTCATCCTCTCGTACATCCTTCTGCCATTCCAGCATACGTCCATCAGTCAACCTTTCTTCGCAATCCCTCTCTCCCTACCTTCCTTTCTTTTATCCTTCACTCATCCAACGCTCCATTCAACTTGTCATTAATTCCATTCCCATGCATCGAGCCACCAATTGCTTTCAACTGCCCTTCTCCAATTCAAATGATTATCATCCACTGCTCCAATCATATCCCTCTGATACTGGTCATTTCGCCTTACACTCAATTCATTTGCCAGTTATTTTCCTCCAGTCTGTGACCACCCACAACAATCTTCTGCCACAATCGGTCACGGTCCGTTCTCTCACGTGCCTTTTGGCACAAAGTGACTCAATTTTGCAGAGCCAGTGGGAAAATGAAGACTGCAAGGAACATGACCAAGCGACTCTTTTGGCTTCATCAATAGGCTAGGCAAAAGGGCAGTGTTTTCAGCCAGCAAGATTTCAAAGTTGATCTAATTCAATAGCAACTGTTTGATTCACTTTATTATTGCTGCCCTTAGCCAAAAGAAGGATCGTTGGAACATAAGTAACGGTTAAATCTACCACACATCACTCACTGTCAACCAGTAAAGTTCAATGCACCTGTCTTCATAATGTCATCGTCTCGAATGCATTGCTGTGGTTAATTTTACAATTTGATGTTGACAGTGATAAAATGGAATCCACTGTCTATGATCTCTTTGAGATTGTCTGATTTGCTATGTACGGAGTCGCCTTCTTCACTTTTCTCAGGAAGTCGCCAAAAAGTATGGAAGAGTCGGATGCAACAACTCCCAGGTGGAAGGAATACCCTCACAAGGCAGGCTTGCAAAACCATTTAAATCACCCTATGAAGCGAAGAGGGAGAGTCCACAACATCGTTTCTGGTGGCGTCGCACTCCACACAAGATTTCACCCTGAGATTGGCTCTTTACATTCGTTAAAATACCATCGACAGTTGCCCTCTACATTATTCAAAAGCTATTTTGTTACAAAGTGGAGAGCATTCGTGTTGAAGGGATGGAAGGCAATTAAGGGCAGCCCCAAGACAATGCTTTCTAGACAGTCAGTATACAAGTAAGGCCTGTATCCGGAACACCGCTGAAAATAAAGTGGTCTATTTTTAGCTTCAAGATCAACATCGGAAACATCCAACCTATGCTTGATTCTCCCATATTGTGACTCCGATGAGACTTTTCAAACTTTCATTCCACTTCCAAACATTTTTTATACTACTCACTGACATTGTGGCCAGTTGGCATTAAAGCATCTAGATGCTAAAGTAGGATGATGATGATTATGATGATAAAGGGGGCAATGAATAAATTGTCTGGTGATGCCATTTCACGAAAATGGTTCCACCTTGATTGATTAACTAGTCCTGGTTGCATCTAAAGGAATACTTTTCTAGCTCACCTTCAATCAAAGCTGAGTGGTGTCTTGGCCTTAGCAAGCGTGTCTGCAGTCCATTTTACAGACTATAATACATTTTTGCTAATCTGTTGGTTTCAGTTACGGTTACTTGGAATGGTAACATTGCTTGTACCGGGTGGTCTGGACTCTGAGTCCTCCTAGCAGCAACAATCCCTTTCTATTTGCTAAATACGAATAATCTGCCCTAGTATTATGCCCTCTCTTGTCTTCAAAGGGGTCTTGAAATGCTACGCACTAGTTACAGATGCTTTGATGCATAAAAACGCTTTTTTAGGTTTGGAATCGATTTTAACTGATGCGAAAAATAGTAGATACTACCCGTAGAGTTGCGAAGGAAAGACAAAAGAATAGGCGCATTGATTCGGGCTGAATAACAGAGGCAGTTGCAATGACCTGGGGTCCCTTTGTGGGTAAGTGGTTCCAATGCTGGCGATCCACCAGCCAGTTTTTAATTGGCAGGTTTGCATGCCAGGAGGGATGACCTTATCAATCAACATGTGTGTTAACCTAGCTGCGGACCGGTGGTGACTGGGCTTGGATGTGTGTGTGTGTAACGGGTACACGTTACCCTGTTGACTAAAGCAAGCGTACTTTTTAGTGACTGACTGGCATTAGGCTTGAAGCGTCAGAGAGTTGTAGATTTTTATTTGTCCCAGTGTGCTCCCATGTGCACTCAAATTAAATGAGGTAGAAGCAAAATGCTCAAGAATCAGAATGAAAGCGTAAAAGAACTGCGTCTCTCGGACCGCTTACTAGGGGATCGGATAAGAAGCTAAACTAATCAGACAATGCAAGGAAGAGAATGAATCTACTTAGTAGTTAATCATTGTAAAGCATGGAAATGTGTCGTACTTCCTGCTATTTGGTGACCGCCATGCAAGAATAAAGTTGCCAGCAATATGAAGCTGAATGGAAATGATGTCTCTTCTACAGCAAAAAAAGAGCTCGTATTGACAGCCCACACATGTGTCCCTGTAAGCATATGGTAAGGAGATGTAAGCCAATGAAATGATCCCCTCTTGACCTACAAAGCAAATCGTGCACCCACACGCAAACCGTTGAACCACACTCATTGTTGTGTAGTTAAGGCGATTGGGTGGGTGTTCTCTGGTAGCGGCTCCTGCTGGCTTCTCACACACTCACCTACTCACCTCTATGATTTCAAATCAGTCCCCATTATTTTGCATCTGCTTCATCCACTTCTCATTTTCTCACCCAATTTAATTTGCGTGAAAATGCAGCTAGTGACTTGAGGTCTGCATTTATCGCTGATTTACAGCAGGCGAAATCGCTAAGTGCTCATTTTATTTGACATTCTACAATCATCTGCAACAATTGATCGTGCTAATGAAGATTAAAGACAAATGCTTTTTAAATCAACCATCCTGCGGAGTAATGAAGCTTGCGGCAAAAATAAACAGCGTGTTTGGCAAACGCAAGCATTGAGGTTCCATACTCGGAGAAGGCAGAATAGTTCTTGGATTCGACAGACGTTCGGGGAGACTCATGCAAGCACTAAGGCCATTGAAGCTAGCATAGCTCCAATGGCTAAAGCAGCACTGGTAGATCCACCAGTGGCGACGGTTTTGAGTGTGGGGTAAAATAACCCATTGAGTGGTCGTTGTAGGATTCGACGCGGATAGCTTCGACATGGGGATCGCAGGGGTGTGAGTCGAACTGATATTCTTTGTGGGTGTGGAAGTTCTTACGGAACTCGGGGCCCTGACCAATGAACTTGCCCCTTCAGCTTAAAAAAACGAATTCGCTTTACTTATGTTTTGTCTCCCACATGTCAACAAACTGTTAACAGGGTGCATTGTGATATTTTGGGCTATCTAATGAGGCGAGCGTGACGAAAATGTCTGTATTCGATATAATGACAGATGATATTGTAAATGAAAGCTACAGAGCCATTTTAATAGTAACAATTAATGGGTTCCATTGTAGGCTTGATTCGACTAGTCCTGGTTGCTTTCAAGCGATAGTTTTGTCTTTGACAAAAGGAGCATAAAGAACTCACATTCCTCCATACCTGGAGTAGTCGTTCTAAATCTATCACTGCAGAACCTATGTTCACGGTCATCTGCATCACCCTCTGCAATGCGTGCACAAACAATGACAACAATGGTTTGATTTGGCTTCAAATTCGGGATGGTGTAATTTTCCCACTTGCTTTTAAAATTTATGGTAAAAGCATCCAAGGCTTTATGCAGTCGCTCTCCTTTGCGGCCTAACGGTGCTTTTTCCATGAAAGAATGCCATCTGTAGCCGACAAGAGGTAGTGAAATCTCTCAATAAGAAGTGTGGATTTTGACACAAGTTCGAGTTATCGGTGTGGACGTCAAGAATTCTTAATGATAGCACGTGGGAGGTTGATTTCTGCATATGCTTACCCTTTTATGCTCAGCACTATTCGCACTGTTCATTTTTCTGCCAAGTTATGGCATTAATTGGTGGCTCTCTTTCATGCGTTGTAGCTATTTTTGAGTGACAAAGTTTGTTTCGTTATCTTTGACTTGACGATGTTGTTGCCTTTTCTTCTGGATTACTAAGCCATCTACTTTGCAGATGTCTTAATTTTCTTTTGATTTAAATTAAAATCATTCATTAGTGCGGGCTAATCGTTCAAATTTTCTGCGCAGTATGTCGACCATAATCGCAGCCAGAAATAAGCTCTTCCAATTGCAAGAGAAACTATTTTGTGAGTCGCACGGCAAATGGCAAGCATAACCAAACTGAAAAATGTCAAAATCTCCGCCTCTTGTAACTCTCTTTTTGAGCATAGATTCTTTGTGCTGGCTAAGTTGTTTCTCTCGTGATAGTTTAGTCGGCTTTAGCAAGCTGTAATTCCTGATAAAAATGAGTCCAGTCATGAAGCCGTGTTTTTCCGCCAAAAGGTGTGCTTGATGTAATTTAAAATTTTAAATGAAAGCATTTTATAGTTAAACAAAAGTTGTTTTCGATCTGCGAGTGTTTCGATGCTCAGTGATGATATTGTGTTGCGAAATAACATTGCATCTATCATGCTGGCTGCATCAGGGAGTCAGGTGATTTTAAGAAACCGTTGTTATTCCTGATTCTCCTTCTTATTTGACTTTATCATATATGTTGAGTAAGATGGTGTGGAGTTTGTAATTTCATTGCTGCCGAATTAAGATTAGGTTGAACAGTGTCACCGGTTGCGGTTTGTTCTTACCAGCAGATTAAATTCAAGAGCCATCTGTCTGATTCTGGTTGATAACATGACTTATTTATCGGCACATATTTTCATTTAGAAGAGCCTTATACAAATGTTAACGTGACTTCTCCACTGAATCTCCTGCATTAGGTTTCACCGTTAAGAGCATCTGCAGGAAAGGAGTCTCACGTCTACCACGTGTGAAATTTAATGCGGTTGAAAAAGATAAAACCCGTTGTTTTTTAGCTCGTTTTACTTGCAATTGCCACTATCTCGGAGTCTAGCGTGCCTTCTGATGCTGACCTACCATATACCAAGTTGTGTGCTTGACTGCTCTGCACTATTTTAAGCTGTCAACCCTTACACTGATGCGCAATGATTCCTAAGCGGTCGTTTACACGAGCCGATCGATTCACCAATCAATTGCCACTGACATTTAGGCAGAGAGATGGACGTTAAGAGCACAAACTCTCATTGGCGGCTCGTTTACGGTTATCTGGATGGACTAATGGCAGATATTCTCGACTTGAAGCAATGAGTTGCAACTATGTGAAAGAAGTAAGCTTAAGTAGCCCGCTTACTAGAGTTCTTGCAAAAATAACCGCAAAAGCAAAATATTTGAATTGAAATGGAGGTAGAAGCATTTGTCAGGGACTGCAGACGGCCATACAAGTGATCCTATGGAAATGCTCACGAATCGGAACCCTCTTTAGCAGGCCCCTGATTTTTCCTAACAGCAATACCTATGTCACAACTGCAGCACCTTAAATCCGCAGATTTCGTATAACTTTCACTTTAAAGTGCCCTAGAGGGACTACAAAGTGGAGTGCTTCGTTGTGATCTGCAATGTGCAAAATTGTAGGTCAATACCGCATTACATCACGTCAGAGGTTACTGCCGTGTGACTTAATGTCTAAACACTTTTAATCGCCTAATTAAGTAAAATTTAGGTCAACTACTTCTCACAGAACATATAAGCTCTATACCCAGGTGCTAGCAAAAGTACAAATGAATTTCTTACCAGCACATGCTACATTAATGTAAAAATTCTTGTCTGCGAACAAGCAAACTCACCATACGTTCTTGTTTGCACATTGCCTACGGCGCATTTTCGATGAAAAGATTAATCTGTAAATTATGACATAAAAAACGTTTAAATAACTAGTTGTACAAACGGCTGATAAAAGAACTCAATGCAAGTCTAAATGTTGTTCGAAATTGCACATCTACTTATAGCCAGTAGGACGTGATGTGGCAGGGCCACATTTTAGTGCCCTGCTGACATCGGCGAGAATTCAAACGCTAATAAGCTCTTAACAAATAATCGCAGCTCACAAGTGCAGAGTACAAAATCACATTAAGACTCTTGGTTTTACTGCAAAAAACAGAAATTTTATCAGACATTTAAGGGTGTGCATAAAAGGTGCATTTTAATGTTTTCAAACAATTAGCAGCGTGTAAAAGCCGATGCTAGTGGCGGCGACAGCAGCAAAGGAATCGAAGTGCGTGAGGCTTGATGTGCTATTTCTATACTACTCAGCATTGAAGACCGTGAGATAGAATGCAGCCAACATTTGAACGCAGGTTTAACTGGACATAAAAACCAATCGGCATTAGCAAAATTGCTGAGTGCAGTCTTCCGTATCAAGCCAAACTTTACCCATGATGGTTTTCTACGTTCAATTCCTAGTTACAGTATGCCTCCACCAGCACCAAGAGCAGTAATAAAACCTGTGCTCCACTACGGATTTGATTTTAGGCGCTCATCCTCCGACAAATCAACAAGCTACAGCAATTTGCTTCCTGATTAACAAGGCATTCGATTGTTTGCGAAAGTAGAAAGATGAAGAGCAATAGCTCTTGTCAGTAGCTTTGACAATTCATACATTCAAGCGCCCTGTGACTACTACTGTTTGGGAGTGTGTGCAATAACGAGAGCCTTAGTTTACGTAAGCAACCACCGTACAGGTGCGCTACAGATAATCTTAGGACGTATTTGTGTTTAGATTACGAAATATAAGCTAAAACCCTATTTGTGTAATATGGCGCTACAAAAGACAGGAAGTCACTACATCTGACACATTTCAGTTTGTGTTCATAAGTTAAATGTGTCTAATTTTTTGTCTTATTATCAAGCTGGGAAAGCTCATTTATTCAATTTTATGCATGCTTTATAATCTTGGTAACCACTAAGCATACTGATATTGTTCTTGTGGTAGTGATTGATTACAGTGCCAAAGTCATTCGATGCAAAGCAAAAGTCGCTGCAAATGATGTGGTTCAGTGTTGGTGATAGCATTGCTTTCACCAAACAAAGAGTGGGATTGTGAACATTGCGACAGTTAGCAAAAGTGAAGTTTGTGTCACCTGCCGGATGTTTTATGCACTTGATAAGGCGAAGCAGAAATCTCTTCCAACATCTGCAACAAATGCCTCCACACATGCATAAATTTGCCCAACGTCAATTCCCTCGTCGAGTTTTAGCATTAAATAACAGGTGAACATGTTTTGCTCGAGGAGGAGTGGGTTCAATAGCACACTTAGGCGTCTAAGCATACAATATTGTAAAATAATTACGCCAATGGCAACTACACCTCCATTTGGGCAGTAGATCTTAGCGTTATAAACGGGAGCTTAATCCACGTTCTGGAATTTAAGCCACTATCGTCAAACGATCGCCTTCGACGCCCTTGCGCTAGAGACCACAGAAGCACCACGCATTGTAAACTAGACGCCTTTTTTGGCAACGGTGAAAACAGCATCGAGGCGGTCAGTGATTTCAACTATCTTAATTTTCATGCTCCGCTTACCAACTTGGTAATTTGTCCAACTGCTCAAATGCGATGACAGCAGCCTAAACCCAATGCTAAATGCGGTTGAAGCAATCGATCCCAATAGTTGTCAACCACTATGACATCCTTGACTGTGCCTCATAAAAATAGTGTCATTCAGGCCAACCACTTCAGGAGGAAGAATTCTTTCCTCCCCAAATTTGCCATGAATTGTACGGAACATGTTTTTACATTCGCCTAAGTGTCTTCAAAATCAATTTCAAGCTGCTTTGGTGGCCCATTAATAAACTTTATTTATTTTGTTTTGCCACGTAGTAATAGAACATCGATAGCAGTGAAACAGACTGTCGTGTCCAAAGCTGGTCCCTCTACTCTGACTGCAACAGTACCAGCTTCATTGCTGGCAATGCTAGCACGGTCGCCAACGCACAGCGCACGTAAAACGACTACCTTTATTAATTTTGTTTTTTCATGTGAGCACAATTTTCAATTTGGTCACACCTTGCCTACGCAAAATAATTATTTACTCTTGTTAGGCTTAGAAGCTTCCTGTTTTCGCGGCAATCCACTGCCAGTACGGGCATTTAGTTTACATTGCGTGGTGACGCAATTTCGTCATACCATCGACATCCACACGCCTGCACGAGGTGTTTTACGTTTACTAAAATCTTCCTCATTAAACACACAAATAGTACCCTGCCTGATGCGTCAGCTCGGTGCTTAAACGTATAAGCCGCATACTCTTACCTTCCTTCTTTCCTGTGCAATTGAATGTTTTGTTAATCAGTAGGCATACTTATTATACGAGCGGACGCTTCCTTTGCGGACCACCTATAACATTGTCAGAGGCATTCAATTGTACTGAATAACGGATGTGTTACTCCGATCCTGTCATTGCCTTCAATCGCTGACAGTGCAAAGAGAGTATGAACTTTTTCCAAAATGACGCAGACCTCACCATCGATGAGGAAGACAGCATAGGCTCAAATAAGTGCCTTGCAGTGAGTCTAATGTATTCCTGTGAGTCACGGCAGCACGCATCATAAAATATTTATTGTAGCCACAAATCATCAGTGGCTTGTAAGTAGAATTGAGTGTTGAGTGACAATAACACTAGGAGTTTACTATTATTGAATGTCTAATGTTCATGTCTACATTTCTTGCAGCATATGTGGATTCTCTCAGGACTTTAGGCTGGAACAACTTCATATGCTCTGAGACATCTTTTAGTCGAATATGTGAATTGAAGCATTTGGACATCGTCCTGGAAGTCATTGATTTTGTGGTAAGTAAATTTACTTGAAATTTTGCTGCTGCTTAAGAAACCATGCCTGCTTATAAATTGTTAGCGTTGTTGTTATGCTGCCTCATATGTTACCAGTAGCCACGAGAATCCATTATCGTAATGAATGCGCTCTCAGGCAGCATAACGAACTTCAGATGAAAGCGTTCCCAACAGCAAAATTATCCCTGAGTGTTAATAATTTGCATCAAAGTGCACTAGAGTGCATGATGCTGCTCCAAATGTGCCAGCTACATTTATTGGTCAACACAATCGGTTGCACCAAAGGAGCCAAAGTTCTTCAGTCCTGCCTAATTTATGTTACAACATTGTAGAAAATCCTCTACATATTTAATTAGAGCTGAAACCCATGCAGCCCTTCCTGAGTTACTTCGCGGAGCCTGCTATATCGAACATTACGTTACTGACAAGCCATTTGATTTTTGTCCCAGCACCGACAGATAGACTCACATCAAGTCGAACGTCTATAGTTATGGCTGCAAACTGTAGATCCGCAAGTTCAGCTTGCCTTATAATTGCTAGCACAATTTCTAGTTACAAATTTTTTTCTCGCCTACGTGCGCATGTGATTAGCATCACACATCGCGCACGCTCTTTCGAAAATAGCAAACTCTGAATATAGGCATTTATTAGAGCAAGAGAGAAATTGTACTCAAGTGTAAATGTTGAAAGTTGTTGTGTGCGAATCAGCTAAGATTGGATGTGTCTCTAGTCTAAAAGCAGAGCGCTTTTGATTATCTCAAGAGCAGAATTCAAAGTAGTCTTTGCATCTTCAGCTGAGCCAAGCGACGTGTTGACCTCTGCCACCACCATCGATTTCAGCAGACCTAGACAGCAAAGTAAAGTGGTTTCATTCTCACTTTGATGCAAAGAAAATATATAAAGACCCTATTAGAATCTTTGTAGCCTCATTCTTTACGTGTGCTGCAGTGAATGTGCCACAAAGCACTCCAGTGACGCTACAGGTTTAGCACATCATTACACTGTAGCTAGTTACTTATGCCACTAGATGAAATCCACCGCCTAATGCAACCTTCAAATTAATAAGCTAATAATATTGGTCCGTTGTTTCTCAGGAAAAATACCCAACAGGATTCTTCAAATATGTACATCCGTTCCAGCATGTAGGTGTTTCTCTTGAAGTAGTATCATATGCAGCTGCTCTGATATCTTTGTTCTTAGTAGGGGAAAGGTTGGTGCTGTCAATGCAGTTAAGGCATAACCATGAAAGTCGAAACTGCTAGCCCACCTGTCTGACCAAGAGTCTTGCAAATGTACTTGCCCTCGTCCAACGAGAGACCACCCGCAACGGGGGTTCCTGTGCTCGGAGCGTACTTCGGATCCAACCCGTCAATGTCGAAGCTCAGGTGGATCTGACAATTAGGACTGCCAAACAAACATGTTTCCCAAATTAATGTCTTAGTTATTCCTCACCCCCAAAATGCATGTCTTTCAGTAATCACTAACCGAGACCGCATTATGATCTTGAGAGTTATCTCCATGACACTCTCAATGCCAATCCTTCGCACATCGTCCATATTAAAATACGGAATATTGAGATCCTTTATGAACTTCCTAAAGCAGGAAGTAAATTGTGAGCTTGACCTTCCTCCATTCGATTGGCTTAAAGTTCAAACCTACAGCTCTGGTGTGTCGATATCCCGAAGTCCGATGTAGAGTAGTTGATTGGCTTCAAGACTACAATGTGCATAGGGTGAGTGAGCGTCAGTCAGATAAGTAATTGTAAGTAATGCAAGAAGATCAGACCTACACTGGTTTGATGGTTTCAAAGCCTTGAGTTTGTGGAATGAGTTTGCTGGTTTTGCTCAGAAGGAAGGAGAGGGGCATACCATGAGTGTGACGAGAAGTAGAGCTGCTGGGAGTATTGATGTCAGCGTGTGCGTCAACCCAGACAACAAAAGAGTTGGGGAAGATCTTCAAATGTCCCGCAATTGACCCGATCCCGATGCTGTGGTCGCCGCCCAGTATGAGTGTTATGTCGTTCTCCTCTACGCTTTTGGCGACGCACTCTGTCAGCTCTAAGGTGGTTTTCACCAGTGCTCGTTGGTTCTCGCAATTCAAAATAACATCCACTTCAGGCTCCTTTGGCTGCATGACTTCTCCACAGCCACTTACTTTGGCATCTAGCAGTGGGCAACAAAACAGCAAGGACACATAAGCATTGAGAATTTAGACAAGTCATATTAGTGAGTTGGAGCGTACTTGGGTCTGCAAGGGTTAGCTAGAAAAATGGGGGGAGTTGTAAAGCCAAGCTAGCAGATAATTTACCCAATTTCCTCAAAAGCTCTTTGAGACCACAGTTCAGGATGTCCCTAGGTCCATTCTGAACCCCATCCTTTGGTTGACCCTTGTCGACAGCTGCTGCTACAATACCCAGAGAGGAGACGTGATTTCTAGAACCCTTATTCATGACGCGAAAGCGCAAATTGGTTCAGTGTGGGTTGTAAGCACCTTTTATACCCCATGCGTTACAGCTTTGTGCGGCTGTGAAGATGTGCCTGTACAGCTGTCAGGGTACTATTTCCGTGTGTTTGCGATAACAATTGATTTGGATGCTTATGTGATCTCTAGCGCAAGGGCGTCGAAGGCGATCGTATGACGATAGTGGATTAAATCACAGAACGTGGATCAAGCACTTGTTTATGGCTCACGGAATCTGTTTATGACATTAAAATCTACTATCCAAATGGAGCCATAGTTGCCATTGACGAAATTGATTTTCAATATTGTATGCTTAGACAACTAAGTGTGCTACTGAACCCACCCTCCTCGTGCAAAACATGTTCGCCTCTTATCGAATGCTGAAACTCGACGAAGAAATCGACGTAGAGAAAATTCGTACAGGTGTGGAGGTATTTGTTGCAGATGTTGGAAGAGACTTATGCTACACTTCATCAAGTGCATAAAACATCCGGCAGGTGACACAAACTTCTCTAATGCCAAATGTCACAATGTTCGCAATCTTACTATCTGTTTGGTGATAGCAATGGTATCGCCATCAATGAACCACATCATTTGCAGCGACTTTTGATTTGTATCGAATGACTTGGACACTGTGCTCAATCACTACCACAAGAAAAATATCAGTATGCTTAGTAGTTACCAAGGTTATAAAGCTTGCATAAAATTGAAAGCAAGAACTTGTGTTTGGTGTGCCTAAGCCTCATGTGGCTGCAGAAAATGAGACCACGAACCCGGAAAATTGTCATTCTTGAGCATTTAGATTGACGTGGACTTTGCCATGCTCAGCGAGTCAATCGTGCTGACGCGCTGATGATGATCGCATGACGAAAATGTGACCTGAATATAGAATGTCGAAAAAACGCGTAACTCGGCCGCATTGAAGCCTTTTAGTGGCTCTGGCATACATATTGAACAAATAGAATGACGATCGCCTTGGGCGAAGTTTTATTGTTGTCGTCTATGCTTCCATCCATCTGCACGATCAAATCGACTCCTGTCCACGCAGAATAATTATGTCAATCGGATGGGACAGCAAATCAGCATTATTTTAAAGCCCGACAGCCTAATATAGGTGTGAATGAATTTTCCGTTACATGACGTGCGCATAAAGGCACAAGTATTATCCCGCTTGCTTTTCCAGCTTGATGATCAGAGAAAAATTGGACACACCCAACTTATAAACACAAAGCGAAACGTGTCAGATGTAGGAACTTCCTGCCTTTGGTAGCGCCATATCACATAAACAATGTTTTTGCTTACATTTCGCAATCAAACCGCACTTATGTCCTAAGATTATCTATAGCGCGCCTGTACGAGGATCACTTACGCAAACCAAGACTTCCGTTATTGCACACACTCCCAGGCGGTAGTAGTCTGCCAAGTGCATACGGGCATCCCCACAGCCACATGGCGCTAGAATGCGTGAATTGTCGAAGCTATTAAAAAACGCCATTGCACTTCATTTTCCTACTTTCGCATACAATCCAATGCCCTGTTAATCCATTAGCAACTTGCTGCAACTTGTTGATTTTTCGAAGTGGAGTGCAGGCTTTATTACTGCTCTTGGTGCTGGTAGAAGCATACTGTAACTGAATATTGAGCATAGGCAGCCATCTCGAGTAACGTGAACTTGATACGGAAGACTGCGCTCAGCAACTTTGCTATGATTGCTTGGCTTTTATGTCTAGATAAACCTGTGTTAAAATGTTAGCTGGATTCTATCCCACAGTCTCAAATGTTGATTAGTATGGAAATAGCACATCAAGCATCACGTACTTCGATTCCTCTGCTGCTGCTAGCGCCGCCGCCAGCGTCGGCCTTTGTAAGCTGCTAGTTGCTTGAACACATTAAAACGCACCTCTCATGAAAACCCGTAAATGCCTGGTAAAACTTCTGTTTTTGCAGTAGGATCAGGAGTCTTAGCGCTAGTGAGCTACGATTATTTAATGATGTGTTATTTCGCAACACAATATCATCACTGAACATCGAAACACTCGCAGCACAGCACCCAGCGGCTGACGCATAGCCCATCGCTGGGCATGGAAAGCATACGACGTGGAAGGACAAAACATTGCAGATCGTAGCAATACAAGCACAATAGCCTTGGTGCATCGCTTCAAAGCAGTGAAGGCACAAATATTGGACCAGTTTTCTGTGCCGATGCGAAAATGGAACCAGCAATTCTATGCTGATTGGACCACAATAAAAGTGTTTTTCCACGAAACTATTTTCCAGGTGTCAGCTCAATGCTAAAACGAGTTCACAATTGGTCCAGACGATTAAAGAGCAATGTAGATTTGCGATTCTTACAAGTCAGCCCATTTCGTCGACAGCCACGCAAGTTAAAATTTCACTTAAGCATTAATTAACTCACAGCAGGCAAACAAACATTTAACATTAAAATTGTGGACATGTTCGCCGAATATGCCGCTTTGAAAAGGGCGCGGAAGTACGGGTTCGGACTGAAAGCTTCCATTTTAAAAACCCAAATGCTATGTCACTTGGTTGCACGCATATTGAGTTACTAGCCTGCTGAAGCACCGAAAACTCTGGCCTACTTTGATGTGTTTACCTCGACTATCATTCAAGCGTCAACTCTTACAATTGCAAGTTAGTGTGACAGACAGCACTTTGCCTAAGCTCCTCATCGTGGCCCTTGTCACCTCCGAAAACTATCTGACACATTGGAGGAGTGCGCAATCGCATAACAGAATTTATCACGACTTTGGTCTAGCCTAAATTGCTGCCTTCAGTTGAATGCAACAGTAGCATGGGACGCACAAGTGTCGGCTATTGCAAAGAAAGTTTCGCGCGCTTAAATCCTTTGCACCACATTTCGTATTCGGCTTGCGAAATTGCGCTGTTTATAGATCTTGAGCGGATAATATTAGCCTAGGTTTGTTCGATGTGTCAGACGTAATAGAAGACCGAACAGCTTTTAGATACTCACCGTGCCGCCATGACGCATTTTGTCCCAAATACTAAAAAGTAAAGGTAATCTGATCAGCTGCGGCTTAGCTGGACGAATCGAAACGCAACGTCGTACACACGTCAACATCCACAGTATAATCTGTGTCCTTCAATTTACTGTGCATCCATTCACTTACTCACGTTCCATCCGTTCTTCCGCAGAATTTAATTTTCTTGCACTCATTAATGTGTACGGTTTGCGTTTTATTTGTTCATACAGTCTTCTATTCTTTTATTTGTATGCACAGCTTTGACAGAATGAACTTTGAAATGCAATTCACAGCAGAGAACCAAATGCCAGTGAGGTTGGTTCAAGAGTCGCCTGACTATCCTGGTGTTCAATCGCTAAGGTACTTGCCCGAGTGAGCGGACCATCTCTCAATCACTAGCTAAAAGCGGGCGTTCACCAGACTTATCTCTACGCATAGTCATCGACTTGACATCACCTATGCCTCATCTCTCCATCTTCTCTGTATTCAGTACACCTTTCTGTTAAAAGACATTTTTGGGTTAGCGATGTCTAGCCAGTGTGCCACCACAGGTGGTTTGATGGCGTAGGATGCCAGAGATAATATAATGCACGCACAGTAAATATTGCTGATTTTTTCGTTAAAATTTATCAGCATTTTTAAAGTGCTGCAGTAGAGATAGCTTCCGTAAATTTGGCTTAGGTAAGCGTCAGTCACAACAGAGGAAATCACGCGGTTGATTTTGCCGCATTGTTTCCTACACTCATTGCAGAAACTTTTGCAGATACTAAAAACTAAGCAGTCGGTTTTAATTTACGTCAACATATGATGCCAGACGTCACAAAACTCTGCGCAGTTTCTTGACCTCACAATGTGTCTAGTCAGCATGCCACCACAGGTAGTGAGGTGGTGGAGAGTGTGTCAGATAATAGAATACAGGGACAGTTGTGGTGGGGATAATGTTAGATGTTGTCTTTATCTTGCATGATATGTTCGAGAGGGAACATAAGGCATGAAGGCAATATTTGATGATTGGGAGGCCCTCATTGAGGAGAAAGGGTCTAATTTACTGCATTGGTCAGTGTCTTGAATTGCCTGCATTAGTTAGTGGCTATAATAAGCCTGAGGAAGGTAGAGTCGACATTGCGTACCTTACAAAGATACTGTTGTGAAAGCTCAAGAGTTTTATTAGTTCCACAAGTCGACTGCCTAGATCCCATTACCATACTTGCCTTAGATTTATCTTCGATGAAGTCGTTGGGCACCACAAAACTCCATCTCTGAATAAACCATCAAATAGATGCAAATTTCGTAAGTTTTAATAATTTTTTATCATTAAAGTCCATCAGCATCTTCAAAATGCTGCCAAAAACATGTTTTAATTCAGGGTTTGATAAATGTCAGCCAAAAAACAGGAAGTTATGTAGTAAATTCAGCGGCATCACTTTCCATAATAAATGCAGAATTTTGTGTTATTGTCTAATTTTAGCGGCCGGCATTATCTTATCAATATATGAAATCAAAAATTACAAAACTGCGCTCCTAACGTATCAAGAAGTACAAAGCATAAGAAAGAGGAGTTTGTTGGGAAATAAATTGCAGCGCCTACATCCCAGCTAAATGAATTGGCAGGCGTTCCTTGGCTGCAGATTTAATCGCCGTTAACTTGATTTTGTTGCTACATGATGCATTACTATGCGTGCAGCTGAGAACTCAAGCAGATTAACTGCTACTGACATTCAAAGGGTACCGTCATTTTTTGAATAAATGAATCCATGTTTTTGCATCTACACCTACATTAGAGCGAGCTTAGGTATTTCACACGCGAAGGATATGACGTAAACCAAAGTGAATTTGTTTTGTAGGATAGCAGGGCGAGAACAAAAGAACAGGAGAGGCGGTCTTAAAACAGTCGATAACAGCAGCAACCTTGAATAGGTTTCAGCGAAATCGCTCTGTTTAAAGCCAATGTGTCTCTCTCTAATTCCCTCACCGTATTTTACTTCAGTAGCAACCACTGAGCTATGGTCTACGGCGGAATGAAGTCGCGAATGGTAGCCTAGAGAAGAAGCTGGTGACGAAGCCGCGGTTTTTCAAAAGACATTTTGTAACTAAAAACTCAACTGCACAAAATCAAAAGTAGAAGTAAAAGAACAGCACTGTTGGATGCATAAAAGGTTCAAAGATGTGTAATTTCCTTCAGGCTACACTTCAAATTAGCCGTCACGTAGGCTCTTGCTTGCTCTTGGAGATCGCGTCGTAACAACCCCACTCCAATCGATCAAACTAATTGATGAAATCCTTGTCCTCACGCCTGATGCACCACAGCCTCCAATTCGTTGTTACAGCAGATAGCAGATAATTGTAGAATTTACCAATTTTATGTTTAAATTTTCCAAAAGATTCTATCCTGTTTGATTTATCCCTCCTCACATTTACGATGAGTGCAAAGATTAAGGTTTGATGAGGAGCAAGGCCTTCTATGACAGCTCTTAGTTAACCCATGAGAAATCGTTATGGGCACACAAGGTGTACACAGAGTAGACAATGCAATCGCAGTTGTCAGACTCATTGTCAATGCCTGTATTCGCTTTCCTTTGGATAACATAATGCCTACCACTTCCACGGTGACCTCCAATTATGGTAAACTTACTTGTTCTCGCAAAACGTATGTTCACTGGATACCCGTTTAGGGGATTGTCCTTATCATCTTCTACACGTGGTGTTTCCAACAGCAGCATGCACTCGCAATAAGCCATCTTGCCGATGTTAAGGACGGTGCCCGACAAAAGTGTACAGTTCTTTGGGCTTGGTCATGAGGCAACGTGGATACGAGAGCTTGACAGGAGATAGTTTGCTGTGTATGGTATTAAATAGCCTCGGAAGCCTTTTGGAAGGAGATTCGCGAAGACCGAGGAAGCAACAACTGACACAGGTGCTTGTATAACCACGTCCACTGCTTGATGTTCTGACTCATGGCAGTGAAGAATCGTTGTGTGGAAAGAATCCACTTCGACTGTGGCACAGTAGTACAGAAGTTTATCAAGTCTGGAGCATCAAGGGATTCGCATATTCGTAATAGCGATTCCGGTGGAAGATCTGTGATCTTCTAATGTTTGTTGTTTTGATGTCTTGTTTTGTGTAAAAATGCACGCGATATAAGGTGATGTAGGAATTGGATGTACAAGAGCAGGTTAACAAGCTAGTAAGTAGAGAGATGTGAGCATAAGCAAGCAAGGAGAAATAGATGAAGTCTACGGAGGTCTACCATTGTTAGGAGATTTTGCAGAGATTGACGGTGTGGCAGAGAAGTTGATATTTACATTAGCCTACAAATCAAGTTAGAGATCGGCATGACCTCGCCTTGGCGCCAGCACATTGGTCTTTTCGTGTCGTCCAGAGCGAAATGTGCCAAAATCAAAATGCTGAATAGCAAAAATGAAACCAATGAAACAAAGAACTCATATTCCTTGATCGCACTTACAACCTTTTATAACAATGGCGTCGATGCGGCGCCTTCTTTACTGACCACAGCTACTTGTACCATCTGACACGCAACCATTATCTGGGCTGTCGTTGCACGATCAAAATACTATTTTCGTCAAAAATCACGGTTCATGTGTACATCATCCAAGCAGATCTCTAGTAATCATGCAACTATTCTTGCTTTCAGGTGTCAAATCCGAGAGTCTTCCACCGAACTTGATTAGGAAGATGCTTTTTTGTAATTTCCTTTAACGCAGCTAAAATTTGTCCAAATGGGAGAAGCGATGGCACCTGCACAAGCTGCCTTTGGTAGTGTCATGCAGATTGTAAGTGACATTGCCTCTCTCTACATTCGATAGGCTCATCCAAAAGGCAGGTAGGTCAATTGACAGACAGACGACAAAAAATCATGCAATTTCATTTCCCAAAATTATTACCACAGATTGCGTTTCCTTGAAAACAAATTACCTTAAAACTACGTTTATTCAAGCATCACATGCATCAAACCGAGCATATTGCGCCTTAATCACACGAAGATAACTGCTAATGTAGATGCAGTCATTAAACGTGGTGTAAGGCGAATCGGTGACTCCGGCGAAAGTCAAGAGCTCAGGAGTTTTAGCAGAAGCCTTCTAACTAACAAAACGCTTGCTTAGTCAAATAATGCGCGAGTCGAAGAGACTAAGACATTCGTTAAAGACCTGTTTTAAGCAGACCGCATCATGGTCAGTTAGGACTAGTCCTTCCTGCCTCAGAAAATACTTAACAATTGTGCTCTGTTTCGCTATCTACCCACCTAAGTTCGACCCTGAATCGATTGCGATCCAAATTATTAAAGTTCCATTTGAATGCATTTGCGAAATGCTTCACAACCACTGGTGTCAAATAAGTCCATAAAATTGTTCCTAATAAGAGGGATCATTGCTCTATTTGCTGTTGCGTATACGCAGCAAAAGTGGTGTGGCATCCAAACTAACTCATGCCGATTGCGCGTCCTATTAGAGTCTTGAGACGCCTTCCAGTCTACTTAACGTGAGCTGTGCACTGCCTCGTACGTGTGTTATTGAAAGTTGTTTTTGACTTAGAGGATCTTAGAAAACTAAGCCGCCCACAAATGAAACACTAAATAGGTGATTTGGGGGGTTGGTTGAAATCTACACACAGTACGAAGTGGTATGCTGAACGATAAATGTCAGCGTCCCTGCCTATGGTCAGAGAAGTTGATTAACCTCCTCAATCACTGCGTCATAGAATGAAAATCCCCCTTCGGTTGAATCAGTGGAGGGTAATTAAATAAGCGAGAGAACGGGTGCAGCCGTCAGCCGAGAATTGACCTGAGGCGGCATATTTGCACAGATCCGAGGTTGATGCATTATGTTGACCGCTGGCCCCATTGCTCGTCTATTAACCCGAGTCATGGGATTTGCCAGTCGTTAGGTCATTCAGTCATGCTCAATGTGCATGCACATGGTGCGTAACATGTTGACAGTCTTTGTGGATTAACATCCATTATTCATTTAAAATACGAAGATGTCAAAGAGTTGTGAAAGTGGGGATCACTGTACCAATTGAGTGCTTCACATCTGCGATTCACATTTACTTAACCCACGCCCACGAATAAAGGACGAACGGCGGTGATTACTAAAAAAATGGAAGTTAGACGTATTCCTTTTTGCACACCTTCTATGCACGCATAAAGGAATTCAACAGAGACATCACTTCCCATTCGCACGTTTGTGCTTGCGATGCGTTCGCATCCACAGCAAGTACATTTTAAGCTGCATTGTTTTCATTTCTTATTGTTACTTTCCCAATCTCTTGTCATCACTATTTTCCACCAGTACCAGCCCTTGCAGTAAGATAGAATTAGTTGCCATCCCTCCAATCGCTCCTCATCATCCGTCTCAATTAACGAAAAACACTTGTCTAAAAAATGAGCTTTTTTATCAATGGAAGGAGAGCTGTCAGAACTCGTGTTGATGATGAGCACAACCGAACCTGGTCGCTTTTGTTCTGTTGCTTAAATGGAACCCACAGTAATGGAGCTTCACACGAATTTCTAAGTACCACCCAATCCTTCCCCACAATTCCAGGGCAGGGGTCAGCACTAGACATTCATCTATTTCTACCTCGTCGTCCAGTACCTAGTTATTACTGAGACATATGCCAGTGTCAAAGTGAGAGGAGGACAGAGTGGTGCACCACTTAGGATTCTTGCTTCACTCTTAACAACTACAACCTCAGCAATGCAGACGTGGCCCAATTCGGTGCTTATCAAACCAACGTTGCCATTTCAAATTAGTTTAGAAGACCACGGATACAAAAATGATGAATTATGTCTTGCAACACACCTTTCCGTCTGTGATATTGCACTGTGGTAGTACGTACTCTCTCCATAAAAACTTTCATGCACCAATTGCGGAGCTAAAAAGCGAGGCATTCCTCATTAACCCCACCCTTCTATGTTTGAGCCTGTCCTATAGAATAAAAGAAAGGGCGTGGAACACTTGGCCTTCCTGTTCAGTCTTGTAAATACTCTAGCCACATCGTGTCACTATTTTCTGTCCACTTCTCTCTCGAAGCAGGTAATGGCATTTACAAACTTGCACATTGTTATCACTCGCTAGTAAGTGGAAGGCAAACCACGCTAGAGATAGCAGCAAACAATGCATGCTGGTGCCTTCCTCTAGATGCTGGTCGGGAGCTGCGGTGGTACGCTTGTGCTTGTGAGGAGCGATGAGTGTTTAGAAGGCTTCTTGTGGGTAGAGGTATTAAAATTGGAATGGCTGCTTGGAACGAGAAGCGAGCGATTGGTTGTGTGGTGCATGAATTAAGAGATCAATTTATGGAACAGGTGACTGTTGGGCAATTGGATTCTAGTGAGTTGTGCTTGGTTTGTGCATTAGCTAGGCCATGATTATATTCGACTGATGGCTACGCTTTATTACTCGCGTTGAGTTCAGAACGTAGCTGTTTGTGTATTAGTGATAGACTGCTGCAAAAGGGGTCGATCGAGTTGTTGAGGTCAGGCAAGGAGGAGAATAAGTGGTTTATGTTGTTAGCATCTGCTTTTCCCACCCATGTGGTGCTTATCAATTCAACAAAGATAACGTCATTGGTAGGTTTGCTATCCTTATGAGGAGGGAGCTACTCCGTGGGTGTTCTGAGTAGCTTCATTAATGTGTAGAAAATGGGTTCCATAGACTAAAATAGGATATACGGGGAGCCCCCTCACCTAGGTCTTCTTATCCACTGTGGTTTTGACGGCGCTTGCCCCTCGAATGCCATCTTTTCCTCCCACAATAGTGAGTTGCTAGACCGTTGTACAACCTAAGTATCGGATAAAGGTAGAGCAAAGCTTTGGTGTCTATCATTAACCTAGGTATCTCAGAGTGAAGTAGGAAGTTGTGCAGGCGTCTTTTAAATTGTTGGTTTGCTCTTTGAAAGCCGGAACAATGTAAACACTCTTGTAAAACTGGAAAAATATAATATTCACCTTGAGGCACAACTTGGTTCGAACTGCCAGGAAAGCGAAAAGAGAAAAAGGCACTCGAGCAAACAGCAAAGGTAGCAGTTTTTGAGCGATATCAGCTGCCCCAAAACCACCTTGGCATTTACCGGTGATTTGATCAAGATCAGAAAGCATTTGCAGGCTAGCCTCCACATCCACTATGGCTCTATGACAAGGCTGAAATCAACAAATGGCTGACCTCCGCAGATTTAAAATGCACTTAAATGACTATTTTGCCAAGCACTACAACAACAACAACAACAAAACAATCACCTTAGCAAATGGATCAAGTTAAAAATGAAACATGGTAGCCTCGACAAACATAGCAATGATCAGGCGCTACAGAGTGACCACTGACAGTCAACGATGGCAATCGCTGTCAGAAAATACAAAACACGAATTTCTTAAGATAGACAAAAACTAGCCAGCGTATGACAACTTGCAAGCACATTATAGAGTGGAGCGTAGTGAGGCTGTATTGATGCAAAGAGGTCAACTTGAGAAGCAATCGAGCCGCTTTTCAGTCTCTATCAAGAAAAAGCCCACTTCAATGGAATTAAACGGTAAACGATGTGCACAGACAAGCAGGATCTAAGAATGAGAAGAGGAGTGCACTTGACCAGTCCCAAGCTCCGATTCAGTCACTTGGAGGAGAGCCCAGTGCTACTGCGTCACTACTTCCATCTTTATTCCGCGTGCATACAGGAAGAAGAGAATGCTACACGCACTGACCTTTCACTCCATCTTTCTCCGCATAAAACGCATTTTATCTTTGCCTTGTCATCCAAATAAATCCATCAAGTGGTGAGCACATATTGAACGTGCAGACATTTGCCCACTAACTCTTCCAGATCTGCTCATGAGCTAGAGGCGCGCTCAGTGTCTGCGGCCTTCATTGTCTACAAGTGGGACGAACTCAATGATAGCTACAAGGGACTTGAAAACCGCATTGGAGTCGACTGAGTTAGTGGTGCTTACGCACACATATAACAAATCACAACCCCTTCCAATCTCAAATGCATTAGCAACTCCACACTTCAACAACCTGTCTCACCGATGGAGACGCTTTGCACGCAAGCGGGAAGGCAAATCTTAAGATAACCTCAAAACACGCGACTAATCCAAGAGTACGGTCAGAAAGCCCAAAACAAAATGCACCAAATGACTCGTTCAGAAGAACCTGTGCAATATCGAGCAGACAAAGCCAAATTGTTGAGCTGAGTACATAAGTAAGGAGTGAACGAGGAAAATAAAACAATGAAGGGCAAATGATGGATGGCTATGTGAACACGGGATGCATATTGATATGAAGGTGGTGAGTACTTTGCATCATGAATGGGCGAATAGGGGAGCGATAAAAGCTTGCAAAAGTAGGGGACATAGGACGATAGTCAATACTAGGAGCTCAGCCACCCTAGCCTCCAGCCCAGCGGCGATGGCCTGACCTCGACTAAGGCTCCGTCCTCCTTTCCGCTAGCCTCACTTCCTGTGCCACCGGGGCAGCCCGAATGGAGGCTTCCAGCACCTCCGACACCTAACCCTACGTAGCCTGCAGTGCTATGTTCGACGACAAAGCCGGCTCGCTACGTACCGCAAACTCTACCACCACTGCTGCTCTGTCACCCTCCAGCGATGCATCTGTGTCTGCACCTCGCCTGGTTCCTATGATGCAGCTGACACCTGCTTCAATAGTACACATTATAGGCCCGGTCTTCTCTAATCTTCCCACAATCTCGTGTGTGCGCCTTCTGGTGGGCAGGAATTGCAGTAGCAAAGAATGGTCTCAAATCGCCTTTAAGGCGTAGCACATTCCTTCCGCCGATTGACTGATCTTACTCTTCTTTAGAAGTTTCTCTTCAACAATTTCCAGTTGTATCGAAATCCCATCGAGTAGACAGATCGAGGGTACCACCAACGTTCGGTCTTTGTAAGCAAACGATTCGTTGTTAACAACTGTGACTGCAGCCCACAACAAATAGGAAAAAAGCACGGTCTTTTAGGTATAGAATGATTCGAACTCCAGGCCTGTGGGAGGACTATTTAGGAGAAAACAATGATACACATTTTGATTGCCCAGCAATTGTAGCAGCACAAATCGTTCCCCGTCATAAGCTTTTCTCTCACTCAGTTCCTCAGCCAGCAAACCACCCTACACGGATGTGAAGAAGATGCAGAAGCAACGAACACATGATCTATCGGTCCTACCCTCTGGTGTGTAAATGGCGGTCTTGTGCTCAGCATCCGCCACGACAACCTCACTAGCTCATTCATGCCATCCGGCCATTCATTCGGAGTGCTCACATCTTTTTATAGCAGTAAACATTAACTCTCCTATCAAGCAAAACAATGACGATGATGCGAAACTTGTAATTTTGTGATTCAACTTGTATTCGCCTTGTTTAAAGATCGGGATGTAAACATTAAAGTTTGGGCAGCAGTTATGTAGATCGTGGTATTACTCCTCGATCCGAACTGCGCATTGTCCATGTCTTCACCAAAAGTTCAACTCAAAGCATGTTAGTAACGAAAGGCGGAAGCAGCTCATCTGTGTTTTTTTATACTTTTCTTTCAGCTTCCGTAGAAATGGTTTTTGGGACTTCAAAGCTGCAAAGTGAATGGAGCGACGTAGCATGTTGTCTAACATTGGCAGCCCATGTGTGCAACGAAGGTTGACCTGTCTGTATTCTCGTTGCCGTTGCTGCATATTATGGCACTGAAATGGAGTATGGATTGAGAGGAAATGGACAAGAGGCAGAATTATCATGTATATAATTGGAAGCTGTTTGGATATGATAAGCCGACTTTCGAAATAACGATAATTTTTTAGAAGTAGCAGTAGACAGAAGGTAAGAAGAATCGAGTAGAGAATCTTATCATTCTATTTAAATTAAAGACTCAACGCCCGCTCACTTGCTGATGCGGAATGATGATGAATCCGATGATGCTTCCAGAAGTAAATACAAGCCTCGCTTTTAATGCTGTCAATTGACTTTATTGAGGTGATGTGTGGCTAATGCTACAAACTCAGGTGAGCAAGAGAGTTGAGTAGCATCACTAGAGCTGTAAAATTGCCCTTTTTGTTTTATCTCATAATGTTGGGCTTTTGAAGAGAGTTTGAATTTGACATCACTTCTTAACAATCATTAATCCACTGTGTATGAGAAAAATGGATTCCGTCCTTTCTAACCACCCATTAGAATTGGCCATAATTTGTGCAGAAGATTCGCCATATGGAGCACTGCTAGTCATTTGATTGCATTGGTGAGACTGGCATAAAGCCCTAAACACTCTCCTGCCATATAAGCAGTTTTGATGGCCTCGGCTTCCATGCATTATTCACGTAAATGGTTGAATGCCAACCCCGCTACTCTCCTTTCTACTCTCGGGGAAGTCGCTTCCTGCACAATCCTGTGTCAATTATTTGAGTTGTGCTGCTTCATAAAGTTGGTCTTGTGAGTGTGAATTATCGTCTGCTTGAATGAAACAGCAATGAGGTCACTTAAATCACTTGGATTGGAAGAGGAAGGAGTGCATCAATTCTACCACCAGAGCCATCCGACAAGTACTGCGATGGAAACCTTCATTTTCGTAAAGGGCAAAGCAGGGAAATTAAAATGGATGATTAGTTAGAGATTTCTTAAGTCGCTAAGGAAATGTAGCACATGTAACCGTCGAGTTCAGTAAATGTCCTGTTTCCACCTCCCTCATGTCATGAAGGCGAAAGGAATAGCTTATTGCATCCTATCTCAGTATCAACACATGCCACAACCTGAACCACATAGACAACATCCACCTCAGCCAATACTAGTCCTTCTAACATCGTGATGCCTATGCCTTCAATGCATTCACTCAATATTTTATCATCTTGTGCTGCAGTTTAGAGTCATGCGAGGCCTAGATCATTTTCATTTTTATAAGGCAGTAGAAATTTTATGCTTTTACTCTAATGAAATTAAGAAGGATGGAAATGCCGTATGTGCTGCAACCCTTTCGCCGCACTTTTTACGATTCTCATTAAAAATTTCTCATTCCCATATGCCACGCATTGAATAGTTCCGCACTAGTTAGTAGGGGCCAAATCAAGCAATCTTCACTTTAGCTACCTATGTCCAACTATCACATTGTTGCTTCAATTCTTATGTTTGTTGCTTTGGCAATGAAAGCTTCGTTGAAAGCACACTGGCGTAAAATTCTATGTACTTCTGCGAATAAAACTTTCGGTTTAGGTAATCACTTTGCTCGGCCCAATGCGACAAACATTACAATACGTTTAGAAGTTAAAAAATCGGCGCAATTCCTTCCCTGGGAGACAACTGTATGAAAGAATGAGATAAGAGAATGATATTTAGCGGTTTCATGTAGTAACCCACCTGTCAAAAAATAACCTCAAAATGTTGTATGAAGGGAGTTTAATGAGACAGAAGAGCAACTACTCTGACCAACAGCTAAAATAAACAAGAGGAGATAGGCATGAACAGAGGCGTCTTCATCTCCTCTGTATCTATAAGCAGATGCGTCGGTACAAAGCCACGTCTGCTATTGGCAACGAAGACGGCCATGGACTTGAACGAGAGAAGAAGGACTGCCGCTGCAGACAACACCAGAAACGGCACGCGAGAAGTTGAGGGGCCATTTGATTGCTGTTTATGGATGTGTGAGATGCGTTCGGTGAACACGAATCCCGTGATGGGTCGTCAGAATCGTACGAGGCGCAAGAGTGTTCCAGGCACGCATAACTCCAGCTTCTGTTCCCCGCCCCAAATGCTGCCAATGTAGGTGCCCCTTCACAGTCAGTCTGCTCGTCTAGAGCGTTTGAAGACCAAGAAAAAAGTAAATACATAGAACTCTTAGTATGATTTTAAAAGCGCATTTGTGATACCAAAGCGGAATATTTTAACTACCATAATTAATGAAGGCGTTAAGTAAGCGTTCACCTATTACAAGCTCCTAGGGCACAAATCCTTCCTTCAACTTCAATGCATCGAATTGTTTTAATGCTCCAATAACCAATGGGCTCGGAGGTCCATACATTTCAAAATAGGTCCAGTTATTTCTTGCAGCAGGTTTCATCTTTTAAAAACCCATCCTGTCAGCAGCCCTTGTAAAAGATGTTGATGTTATCCTTAGTCTGCTTTTGCGCGTCGAGCTTTTCCGTGGTAAGGCCACCTTTGACATCAGCATCAATAAACGGAAAGGCTGGACGGGCGAAAGCAGACTAGGGAAAACATCTGCGCCTTTTACAAGATCTGCTGATAGGACGGGTTTTTAACAAGTGCACACCGATTGACTCACTGTTTCGAGCCCTTTTGAATTAAAAATTATCAGCGCGGTTGGGTTGGCCACCTACAACAGTACAGTCCTTTGTATAAGTGCGAGCTGCGATGATTGCCGATAAGGCGAGACTGTGCCTGGATTTTTTGCGCTAAAATGGAAGTCCGACAAAAATGAAGCAGAAGCCACTGTAAGGAAACGTTCGACGGACGGAGGAGAGCTACCTGCAGCCCCAAGAAATTAGGATCAAGGTCAGGCGGGCACGATTGTTGGCGGCAGGCGTTCATGCTGTGCACGAACATCCGCCATTTTATATGTAGCGACCAACGATGCTCAAGGAAATAACTGGACTCATTTTCGAAAGCATGGACCATCAAGCCCACTAGTTGTTCCAGCATTAAAACAATTTAATGCATCAAAGTCTAAGGAAGGACTTGTGCTTTAGGAGCTTGCATTAGACAAGCGTGTGAATAAAACTTTCGTTAATTATGGTAATTAAAATAATTTGCTTTGGTAGCACAACTATGCCATTACAAGTCATACCCCAATGTTTACAAGGCAAAGTCTGTGCATTGATAATTTGCATTCCATTTCCCGAATAAAACTACGAAACTGTGATGCTTCTGGCCATCATCCCGAGGTACAATCGGCTAGTCTACCCCCGACATTGTAGTCGCCACCTAGCGAACGCCTAATAACCCGTCCTCACTGCAGACATCCTCATCATCAGGCAGTTTGTTAAATTTTTTGTAATCACTGTCAAGGCTGCAAAGAGATCATGCTGTTACGCTATCCACTGGCATTTTGTTGACTGTGACTTTTGCTCAAGCAATGGCGTGTTTCTCAAGGCTGATTCACTAACGTCAGTAACTAACATAAACCATGGAGTGCTCGATTTGAAGATGATTAATGCTTATATCGTGCAGAGAGGTTCATTTGCTTTAGTTCTATGGACGTCTTAACACACTCTCTCTCCTACTTAGGAGTCTATTCTGCCAGCTTTTGTTTTAAGTTACGCAGAGAGCCTTCAGTCTCAGCAAAATCTTTGGCAAAAGTAACCCATAAATGGACTTAGGTGGAGAAAGAGCTGCATCATTTGCACCGTCGTGACTGGTAGCTACAGATAGACAGCTTTTGCGTTGCGCATGAACCAGTGCTACAGATAGCCTTTGAGCCAGTTATGGACAGTTACTCGATTTCATTTTGCAGATATCGCGTCAATGCTGACGCTTCTGCTACCATCCTTTTTTCCTCCTCTGTAGACAATCTTAGAAACGCTGAAGCAATCTCAATCGTGTGATCAAGTGTGGAAATGCACTTAGATTTACTGTTAATTTAGCCTCACGGAAGTCAGGAGCCTGCATGAAGCTCCTTCTAGCTTGTTGTACGCTTATATGAATGAGTGGAAGTCGTTTGCGAGCAGGCGGGCTTGAAACTGAAAGGCTGACATGATGTTAGAGCATAATGTAGTGGATCACAATATGAGGGTTTTAAGTTAATAGCTACTTGAGGGCTTTGTAGCGCAGGACCGTAAGCAGCCCATAACGCTTCCTCGATTCATCGCAAACTTGACAAGATGGTAGGAGCAGATGGTATTCGCGTCACGTAACAGATCAACCATAATGATTTGTCCAACGTTTTGTGTGAACAGGACAGATATCCACTCAAGCACTCTTCGTAGGAGTGAGTTACAGAAGCCTTGTTCCACCAAAAGCTGGGAAATTTTTGCATACTTTTCGTCACCATTGTCTACTTATAGCAGAGGGCATAAGGAGTCTGGAACAAAAGTAAAGAATTGCTTTGGGCTAGCAATGCTTCTAAGCTATGCTGAAACGCAATCCCTTAAGACTTCGGAAGTTTGCTTACAAAATTAACGTAAAAGTCCTGCTTTAGTGTGTTTGATCCCTTGCTATACCAATTCACTACATTAATGAGAAGTAAACCTCAGTTTAGATTGTTTCAAAACACATTTGTGAGGCATTTTTCAAATGATGTGCAGCCTTTCTGTCTGTCACATGGGCTTAAAATAGACCACCTAGGATAATGTAAGCAATACGGAAGTGATTTGATTTATTCAAGCTAGAATTTGACCTAAAAGGATCTAATGAAACAGTAAATTGTGGCCAAATTTGGAAGGCATAGCTGGTATATGTTTAATGAGTTTCAGCCACTTGAATAGCCGTAGATGCAGTGCATCCAAGACGTAAATAGAATTGGAGAAACGAACAAATGCAGACCACTGGGCCTACGTTCCACCTGCAACTACTATCACACTCATTCTACTTACGCTTTCTAAGCAAAAATTGCGAGAGCTACATAGTCGTGTTCGGATTACTGATTGATCATCATCACTTTTTGAAGGAAACGCCTAATCTTACTCGCACACCTTTAAGTTAAGCGTCAAGTTATCTCGGTGGTGAAGGAAAGTCTCCAAGCAAGAAGTAAATGAGACAAGAACTCATCACTAGATCAACTGACAGAGCTGATGAAATCATAATGAAGGAGGATTAGACTTATGATTGCATTTGACTGTGAATAATTTAAAGATATTTAACTATTTTTCCTGCGTTACACGTAAGGTAAGCCTACAATGTGTCCTTGCAAAAGCATTACTGAGTGACCACTGGCAGCCAACCATGGCAGTGACTATCAGAGAATACAATCCACAAATCCTTAAGGTAGGCAAACACTGGCAGTTTATTCTGTCTCCAACAGAGCACATTTTATGCCTCAAATCTGCATTAGATCAGAATTTAATCAACTCAACCCTAAAAGACGACCATTAGACTGAGTGTCTTAGTGTTTGTGTGACGCAGAACCAACGGCAAAACGCTTTTATCTTAGCGAGTGGCTTGTTAGGCATCACTTCATTTGGTCGGTTATAAATGCAGTTGGGACTGGGAAGGGCAAACTCCCAAGATTTCTCGTTTAAAGCTAGGCGCAGGATTTGCATTATCGCTGACAAGAGCGTAGTGCGCATGAGAGACGAATGCGCCCTCTTCTAAGGAGGAATTCAAACTAGCCTTAAACCTTAGAGTTCGCTAAATTCCATCCACACTTTGTTGTCTGACGCCGCAGAAATTTCGACAGATGGATCAGTGAGACCTTGAAAGTTGTCTGAAGTACCGTGCAGCTGTGAGTTGGGAGTCAACAGAGCAACGCATTGGTTTTTATGAACAAAGCCAAACGAAATGTTTCTAGTCTTATCAATAAATGCAAATATTTGATAAAATTGAAAGACATTGCACTGATAATCTTCACTGTTGACCAATTTCGATGTCCATTTAATGAGCGTCATCTTTTAAGTCATTCGCTTAGCATAGAGTTAAGAATTTGAAAAAAGCATGTGAGGGTGTATTTATCTTGACGTCGCATAAAGCGTATTCAAACGTTATTAGCGCGTTGGAATAATGATCAGCTTTCCAAGCAGCACAACGGTTTGGTAAGTCAGCAGCGCAGGATGCTTTGCTATCTGTATCATCCACTTTTCGCTCTGACCCAAAACCTATTGTGCCATAGAATTGCAGCCATAGCAGTCAGTCCAATGGGAACTGGCTCATATGCGTCAGTTAATCTCCCTGCATGACATGCAGGTAATGCATGCGGTGGTAATGAATCCACCCTCATACCGGCCGCAATAATCTGCTCACCATCACACTCGCAAACAAGGCCAAGCGGTTAGGCTACGAGGGTCCAAATGTTACTTTCCCCTAGGGGAAAAGCCCGCACATTCGAATACCAATGCACAGCTAAAACCGCTAACCTGAGTAATGCGCAAAGTCGTTGCGCATACCACTACAATATGTGATCTCGCTTGATGAATGGGGTGACTGGTTGACCGCTTAGCTAACTGGATCGTTCCGGTTTTGCCGTTGCGCCTATTTCGACGACCAGGTCAAGCAGAGTACACCACTCACATCCAACCACCTTTCAAATAAATCGGAGAAGTTTATTTTGCGGTTTTTCATTTGCTGACATGCACAGTGTCATCGTCGCCTCGGTAATGTACCATCCAGGAATTCTCAAAGCACACTTACAGGCACATTTAGCTGGTCGCTTCTGGCACATCCATGTGGACGACAACTGAGAGGCGGTTGATTCGGATAAGTCACAATGACCCGTCTGCAGCAGAGGTAACCCAATTGACGGAGAGACATGATGTGACAAGTGTGTGACCATTCCACGATGCGCGCTCTATTAATCATCTCACAAGATTAAATTAGGTAGTAAGCGCTTATGTATGTAATGCTTACGATGAAACTGAAGCCATGCAAAATCATTTGCCTGAAAGTACTGTAATTCATGGTGATTGAACAGTTTGTTTAATCCTGAGTAAAAAGTGTTCAGTAAATGTTGCACCAACACCGCCGACACGTTTCTCTTAACGACTTTTGAGAGGTGTATTCAGTGATATTGAATGCACTTGAGAGATGCAAGAACTTGCTGTTATGATGCTGCAATCCAACAGATTCTACAAAAGCAGGTGTATCGCCACCTTCTCTAAGAGGCGGAGACACCTGGACTACAAGGAATTTACCTCTCATTTTCAAATAGCCAAAATAGAGCAGCAGTCTTTTCTTTGGATTTCATTTTGCGCTTTACTGACTGGAGACGAAACGTTTATCTAATAACTGCGAGTTGTAGTTTGTTAGGATAGAATCGGCGCTCATTGTGGCAGAGCTATCCCGATCTCATCTTTGTCAATGCTCACTACTTACGCTTCACCATAGAATGCAAGGGATACCACAGTGAGTTGGGTCCACTTTATAAAACCTACCAACAGGTCCTCCTCCTTACGATTTGATCTTAATCTATTTTGTAAGAGAACAAGACAATGACTGAGATCTGCAAAATTTATTGCTAAGGAAGCGGAGACACGTGGCTGCACAATCACAAAGCAAAGTGCAATTAAATGTCTACAATGCGAATAGGATGCAACACTGCAACAATGAAAGAATAAGATTTCACGGATTTTCCAAACAGAGGGATCAAGTCAATTTTAGCAGACATAGAAAACACAGCAGCAAAAAAGGACTTGCCAAATCCTCATTATCTATAGTAGGAATGGCACGCAGAGAGAGTAGAGGATGATGACACACTTACAACGTAAATGTAGATTGATGGGATGAGGTGGTCGCGGTACCACAGATTGCTTGTCTGAAGCAGGAAAAGAAGTGACGATTCTTAAGGCAGATTTGCAAACAGGATAAGTAAAGAAAGTAAGGGATTGTCTGCGTCTTTGCCTTTTTTTAAATAAAGAGGAAAATGTACCTTGTAGTGAGCGTACGCAGTTCCGGCTCAACAATTGGAGCAGCAGGGTTTTCTCATCAAGTTCTGCCCCTAACACATTATCTATTAGGAGCACAGACTTCCATACCAATTCCAAATAACAAAAGAAATGCTAGGATGGAAACCACAACCAGTAGGTCGTCGAATTTATTTCTGATGATTGACGCAAATGTAACCACCAAAGAGCAATGCGATGATAATAAAAACCAACAGGAAGATTGAAAACATGTCCACCAGTAAAAACGGAGTAAACAAACAATGACGGAATTTTCTCATTTTTAGTGCTGCACATAACTTGATTGGGACAAACATCTATCCTTTTGATTCTTGATTTAATATAGTGCTTTGAGTTATCGCAGCATCCTGTTTGTTTCTGTGCCTCCCCACTTCCTTATTCACCTCCTCACGTCTTGTAATACCTTATAAACAGAGAAGGCACTCACGCACACCATAACACAAGCATTCTTTCTGAGTTGCCGCGTTCTAATAAAATTGGGCACTTTATACTGCTCCTCCTTCTCGTTTAGTACAAATCTTTGGTGGAAATAGCCTAGTAAACTAGCCGAATAACACACCACATTAGGAAGTACCTCTGGCAAGTGTTAATGCAATGCTAAAAAAAGAACTTACATATAGGAAATTAAGCAGTTGTAAGCCAAATGTCCACGAACTTTAAGGCGATGAAGACGGCGAATTAGAAGGTTAGTAGCAGAGACTAGAAAGATGGCCTTTACAACCCTCACATACAAATCATGCCTACCCTACTTCATCCTTTCACTTTTAGCTGTAAATTCGAAAAGAAGAATTAGCGTTCCAACAGGAAGTGCTTTCAAGTGGCCAGATAAAATGCATCTGTAAAACCATCGATTGATAAAATTGCAGATTTCAATCAAAAAAGGAAAATCTAGCCTGCCTGTATCAGAGTGAATTATGGAAACACATTCACATTCACATTCATGCTTGGAGGTGAAATTGTACAGTGCTGCAATCGAAGATGGGAGCAGAACTGGAGGCGAGAAGAGACGGCGACAAGGACAGGGTGACGGTGAACAAAGTAAAAAGCCGCGGTCAGTCAGATGCACCTCTACATGACCAGTCGGGACTGAACGTTTGATGGGACTTTACGGTCACGTCTGCACTGCAAAATCACTCGGGGATGGTGACATCCACTAGACGCTCAACCATCAACAATCCACGTCTTGCTCTCCAAGCTTCTGCAAGGTGAGAACAGTCCTGAAGCTGACTAACAGTGATGGACTTAAATAACACTTTCTGTTTGTATTCACTTTGCGCATTTTAGTGAATTTCAAGAAAGCGTTAATGTTACCGAGCTCTTACTGATTTGCTTCTTGTAGTGCAACTCATAAAATAGAAAAACAGAAAATAGAAAAGCTCTGAGGCTTTTGTTTGTGTCTGCACCAAAAATATCAAGCTACTACTAATCAGTTGGTTTGAGATTGTTCGTGACCACTCACTCACCGTACGAAGAGGCAAGGGGCCCTCGTCTTTACCACTAAATCGTAAGCATTAGTAACAAAATGTTTCGCTATTGCAAGTTCGGACAGTCTTCGTCAACCACAAATACCCGTCGCAGCATACGATCAAGGCTGCTCTTAAGTGCAGAGTTGATGTTCACGAATGATCTTTACTGCGTGGTTTCTGCAACGAATACGCATCTTGCTGAACAAAACACGAATGAACTCGATTAAGGCTACTTAACCCGATAGCAACATTAGTCTCTTTTGTAATTTTTGGCCACTTCAATTACCACGTAATCGTTTGGTTAGTTCATAATTCGATGCAAATGTAGACAATCGATATGATGAAAATCAAGCGCATATCATGATGCTGAATATTTGCTCAGTAGTCAAGTTTACGGTAGTAGGAATTAAAAATAGGAACTTTAAAGGACGGCATTATGAGTGGAGCATCTCGAGGCTTCCTCAAAGGCAAAAGAAGGTACAATGCTAAGACAAAATGCAAATATTCGAAGGGCAGGGAGAAGGGACTGCTGTCATGGTCTGGAGGCCAGACCATCAGACTAAAGCCGAAATCGAAAATCAAACCAACAAAGCATTACAATGGCGTCTTAAAGTACGTTGACCTCTACTTATTATGCCACAGAATTTGAGTTGATTAGACACAGCAATCAGTGCAGTTGAATGCATCGATTAAGAGGGCGCCACGCTTTGCCATTTCCTTATGTCCATTTACACAGGAGTCGCATCTCAACATGAGAACAGGTATTGGGCCACAGAGATGCCACTTGGCACACCTGAATGCATGTCTTGTGTACAAGTAATGTTAATATTCAGCATGACATGAGCACTGCGATGGTATTGGCTACAAGGCATGGCCTTATTTTCTCTATCAACTAATTTCTAATTTTAATGTTTTAGTCTAAATGATCCACATATTGCTAGACATGCGCTACTGTCCGCAGCACTACGCAGGTGTCACTTGACTAATATCATTCACCCCGAAGGCCACGTTCATCAATAACTATATTATGGACTCACACGTTATTGTACGCCTCCTTGTCGGTCTTACGCGCATTTACATAATAACTCAAATGGAACTCTTACTTCGGCCGTGTTTGCTAGTGAAAATATTCAAGGAGATTATGAATAAAAGTAAAAGTAAAAGCCTTACCAAAATTGCTTCATGCGGCAGCTGAAATCGAATGGACAGATTGGTGTCCGAAATAATCATCGCCTTGAACATTTGTGTTCTTGGCCTTTCGTTTGAATTCATTACATTCACCAATGCAAGCGAAAGGCAATCTCTTGTGCCATCCCGTTGAATGTCCATTGGCAGTAAAGCAAGCAATGATTTATTAGTGGTGGAGAGAAAGAAGATATGTCCAATGCTTCGGCGCTTCAGCACATTTGAATGAGTGGAAAAAACATGCTGACAATCACAGTGTGGGATGTTCTAGGAACAGCGCATAATTACCTCACTCACAACAAACCAAAACGCTGTTTGTCGTAGAACTGACTCATGGCATAGAATGGTAACATCTTTTCAGGCTTTCCTTAAAGAGTGTCAGAAGAGCAGCTTACAGTACACAGTTATTAGACAAATGAATTTTCAATGAGTTCTAATGGACGGGGAACTTACTTTGTTGATTAACGTTAAAAGTGGGTAACCGAAAGATTTGGCCAAGATTCAGTCTGTTTCTGTGTGCATCAACTAGAACATTTTTGAGTTTATATCGTGGTAGACAAAGTGACTTATGCAGCAGCACTACAAAGCTTGCGACATTTGGTATACAAATATTTTGTTTGGAGTGACCGAAAGTTAAAACCTGCCTCGACATTGTTTGCATGAATAGCAGTGTCTTCATAACAAGAATCTACCTACAGTCTCAGATCCACAGATGTTCATGCCGCATATTCGAGGCCATGGGGTTCTTACAGAAGTGCATTTCCTATCTGATCCTATTCAAGGGATCATCCTCACCTCACCATTCTCGGTCATTTCAACAAATGGCATTATGTTATCTCGACTTCCATTTTCGATATTTTAAAACAATCGCATTTACTTTTGGAACAATACAAAGAATACCGCTTTATCAATCCTTTGTATATTTTACTGTGTGCAAAAGAGCATCAACGTAGTTTAATATTTCTGCAAAATTACCAAAAGTTCAACTGTGAGTTTACACTTTGTGATTAGTCCATGAATACTCGTCATTTTACCCCTGTTTAATCGTTAACAAGCCCCACCAGATTAGCTCATTTATGGCTTATAAACAAAATTTCTACATCAATCATCTTAGTGGCAGTAACACTGAAACGTCACTTAGACAACGCGAACGCAGCTACTGCGATAAAGACTGAATCTCGCTACCACGTTTGCAATGCATTGCATTCACCATTTGACTAACGGATTGCATCTTTGATGTGGTGTGGCAACGCAATTCTAAAAGAAAAAAATCACACAAGTTTGTCTGTTTTAGACCTCTTTTGCGGGTCAATTACCTTTTCATGAAAGGTCTTTAAATGGGTAGAAGGGAGAAAGTTTGAACGTAGTCGTTTGCTAAAAGTCCACAAGCGTCAATGTAAAACACGCAAAGGATCAAATTAAGCCTAATGTTTGAGTAGGTCCAATGATTACAATTGCCATCTAATAGCCTAAATCTTACGAGTTCTAAAGCATTTGCTAGGCAAGTTTGGAGACATTCTCGTATTTCTCATGCGCATTGCAACTGGCCATCCATGAAACCATCCATCCGCTCATCCTGCATATCATCTACACATCAGAATAGAGGTAAATGATGTATTTGTGGTGACTTTTATTAGGCAGAATTCATTTACCGTTGCGGACATGAATGCCTTGCTAAACATAGCCCATTGTTATTCTGACACGATGACATGTCACATCGCTTCACTAATTAATTCCTTGACAATACGCATTCATATGAGCCCTGACAACCCAATCGATGCAAAGGGAGCGGGGCGAAAACTGACCGAAACGACTTTTGCTTACACAGCTGGTTAGGTTCAACCACAATTTTTAATCGTTCACTACACAGGCCTTTTTGAATGCGATTAGCCTTACTTCCTGTCAACATCCCAAACGCGACAATGCATAGGATGTAATTCATCTATGAGCGCAAAAGTAGAGAACTTTCATTGAATGCTCTGCGCCGACTCATTAGTTGAGCAAGTCCCTGTTCTTCATAGCGAGCATTTTTAAACATTGGGCCTATTTGCAATGTGCCCCATTTCATGCTGCATTATGGAGAGGAATTCTCAACATCGACACTGTCTCTACAGCACGTGCACTTCTATTCTTGAGGCAAACACATCTTTCTTCTTCTCTTTCACCCCGCACATTACCATCTCTCAGAAGATGCTTACGCAAATTTACGCAAACTGATTTTAAGTGAGCTTAGGTTGTGAGCAATGGCGCTATTTATCACGAGGTTGGAGTGGGACCTAAGGGGTGTGTGCTCATGCACCTGATGTTTGGGCTGTGGACAAGATCGGTCAACCATAGCTGTAATGGTCGATTCGCCATGCACCTATTTTAGTCAATGTGGATACCCACAAACGAAAAAAGAACAAGAAGTGAGCACGATTTTTGAAATGAGTGAAGAGTTAGTCACACAAATAATAATTCTCAACCGATTCAAAGCACCTTCATTTCTCCGAAGTTGGGAGTACCTGCAATAAACATTTTTCTCATCTACTTTGAAAATTCTCAACCCCTGTCAGTGCTTTTTGCTGTGCCATTAGCATTTGACACCACTGAATGTGCTGCCAATGCAGGTACCGGCCCGCAAGATGATTTGTTGACGGCCTTTGCCTTTAGTCTTTCAGTTTCCCATTCAACAAGCCCATTACAGTCTACCCAACGCTATCATTTACGCTGACGCGGTCAAAGCCACTGATAAACTGGATTCACTCATCTCTTTTAACCAGTCAACTTTCGAGCGAGAAAGCCACCGAGTCATTTCTTTTCATTTTTACGTCTTTAGGAGAAGTTGACTGAAACGGACTAGAATAAAATCAACTCCGAATACGGTAACCAGTAGTGATAACCGCAGAATGCAGGCCTTTGCGCTTTTAATTACTCAAATAAAATCTAACACAAATGTGTCATTGTGATGCGAGAATCAGGTGTGCTGAGGACATGGGAGAACATAGAAGTTGAGATGCCATCGGTGTTGGGATGTTGTACACAAAATATTTTTATTGTCTACTCAACTGTCTCCTTCCACATTATAGCTCTTGGGGTGCCACAGAGAGAAATGGAGTTAGAAGAAGAGGTTGCACTTACATTCACTAATATAATGCCAAGGATGTAGTTAGAACTGCAGCCGGTAGTGATTGGTGAAGCAGAACGGGTCTAGCATAATGATCACAAGTCACATGTTAGCTTTTCTAAAATGTTGGCTTCAGCTTTGAGCCTATGACTGCAGACGATGGGGGTGGAAAGGCGAATTCGCGCGAGACAATATAAAAGGCAGACATATAATTCAGATAAAGTGTGGATCGTGTAAAACCACTAATTTTGACATTCGTGTCTATGAACAAATGATGTTTATGAATTTAAATGTAATTTACTAATATCTTGTTAGTGGAAAAGTGAGGGAAGTATAGGGAGCCCACAAGGCCAGCAGAGAGCAATGGAACCAATGCTTTACGGCGATAACTCCAGCTAGACGAGGAAAATTCACTGCCATGATTTTGTAGCAGCAGTCACGTTTCACGCAGCGTCTTAAGGTGCACATCAAGTCAAAGTCAGTGCTGTGTCAACGATAGCCGCAAAATGGACTTTCTCAAACTTTGGTGGCTAATCTAGCACGATGGTATTTAACAGCATTGTTTTAAAGCCAAGCCGAGCGTCGTATATCTACTAGTGATCAACTCATTCTGTATTGACACTTCTTCTGGTAAAGTGAAAAAGAATTTAATTACACTTAAAACAGTTGCAGCGTTTGTTCACCTACAACAGATTAAGATGCTCAAGGACTTTGCACCTCTCCCCTTCGTGTTACCAAAGAGTCCGCTCTCAGTTGTCTACGCTTGCCATCACATGATGCGCGTACAATGCACCATTTATTTGCGGGTCAAAGCAATTACTCTTCAAAGGCATCAAAGCACTCGGCATGAAACATAGCTTCCAACACGAAATACCAATTGACAAGAGACACGACTCAGAGCTGTGAGGCCTTTCTTCACTGCTTATCAACATACGATCTTTTTAATTTGTTCCAAATGACACTTTACAGGGCTACTTTCAAAGACGCTTCCGATGCAAGCGGATGTGGATAAGAAGACTTTTTTTGTCGAATTTTGTGAGGATTCTCAGTAAAGGACTAATATCTTTTTAGAGAGATATTTTACGAAAGTTACAATACTTATTTAGTATGCTGCAAGTGAAAATGAAGCAAGTGCTTCACAACTGGCAATGAACGGGGTTTTCGCGTAGACTTAAGACCGACATTTGTGCAATAGTGAGGAGCCAGCAAATGTCTCTACAAATGTACAATCGTGATGAGGGCAGCACATCATTCGCATGTCTCGGCAAAATTATTCAATTCCAAATTGCGCGGCGTCGGTGCGATAATGCAGTTTGTGTCGGTCGCCAAATCCGGGAAAAATTAATGTCAGAGCTAAAATGGACTAAACACGTAGTGTCTCTAAACCACACCTCAAATATGCCAACATCGAGTGGTGTAAAGGTAAAGGACGCCCTGCAGTTGCTCACAAATGCTTAATAGTTCAATACTGAACGGTTCTGATTTACTACATGCAAATGCGTTCTGATGTTCATATCTTTGTTATGAAAAGTAAACTTGCACTAAGTGACATCATCGCGACCTTACAATGGGATCGCGCGAGTCAGTGGTAAACGCCGATCCACTTCACTAATGCTTGTGTGCAGAATGATTGACTTAGGCTTTTAGCTCTTATTTGCTAACCTGAGATGGTTGGCATGCCGTGGTGCACCTGTGATTGGATGAAGCTAGTGCTGCAATGCTTAATAGGAATGAAGTGATAGACACGCGCCAAAGCTGATCAGGAGTAGATATTATTTCAAGTGCACGAATGAACTGCGAGGAGACTCTTAGGCAGCGCATAATCCCTTCTGCTTAATTAATGATCAATTGTTGAACATCACAAAGATATCGCATTATTGTCTTCCTCTGCCTTCGGTCTCAGGTTGCTAAATGGGATAGATTGGATACCAACCATTTGAGGGACACTACGAATCGCGCTAAGGTATGGATTAAATTCTATGAGGAATTAAAGACAATTTCCTTCACGTTCATTTCGGGATCATCGGCAGACTCTATTAGGGGATCCGGTTGCGTTTTGCCAAAAGTTATCTGTTATGGTGGACGATTTTGAAAAAA